>CAKAKR010062329.1:26451-59853 GCA_916700685.1 Adelosebastes latens
TATATCTTGATAACAATGTATATCACAATATAACATGTTTTCTGGTAATTCAATAAATATATAGTCTATATGAAATAACCACGTGGTAAAGCTTATTTTTGTTTACTCCTGTGTGAATTAAATATTTGACAAATGAAAAGAAGTTGAGTGCAAAATGAACACAACAGTTTTAATGAAATTATAGAGAAAAAAAGAAATAAATATATATGATAGACATTTGGACAATATATATCGTCATATTGCCCAGCCCTAATTATATACTTCTTTTCCCCTTCACTTAATTTGATATATCTAGTTGTAGTTACTTTACAGATTCTGAATATAAATAAAAAATATTATATATAATATGATATATTATTATACATTAAGTTACACAGCAGTATGTAAAAAAACAGCTGCAACATTAAAGATACGTACATTAATCTATCAATGATTATAATCCAATAAAATAATACCCATTATTTTTTAAAAGTGATATTCTGTATAATGAGTAATTTTACTTTTTGAAATTGTGGTGATATAAAGTATTCTTCTTTAACATTGAATAGTAATGACAAAATATGCAAAAATCTACATTAAAGTTCAGAAAAATAAGATCTTTATCATATCTATAAAGAGTTTACCACTCAAAAGCTCAGCTAAGCGGTCATCTTCATCACCCAACTGTCATTTTGACTCAAATACAAAAATACAAATACAGAAATCTCACGTAAAATCAATCAAACCGAGTCAACCAATATGCTCCAACTTTGGTAGATAATTCTATTTATGCAGAACCTCACCACTCATAGTAAAAAGCAGACTGAGTAAATATGTTTTCAGGGCCTTTAAATGACTCACTGTGGAAACGTCTGTGTATGATATCACCACCATATTGTCTGACACATGCTGTGCCTACCTGTCTTGGGCTCAACTGAGAAGTAGGGCTGTCCGTGGACGATGCTGTAGACCACCCTGGCGCTGTTCCCATATGTTGGGTCATCTGCATCTGTGGCTGCCACTTGCACTACCATGGTTCCTGTGGGGAGACAACCCTTCATTAGTTTCCAAGACAGCATCCAGAAGCCAAGTCAAACAGAGCTAAATGTGGAAACAGTCCTCATATCAACAGAGCGTGTGACCAATTCAACTTGAAAGAGGGAAAAAAAAGCGAGAAAGCAATGAAAATGTGACTTCTGAGGCGGTAAATAATCTCATTAGTCATTACACTGTCTTCTTTTGTTGGGGCTGGTGTTTACTTTTAGTTTTGAGTTTCATTTTTATTCAAAATGCCCGAGTTTAAAGCAGTTCTTCACTTCAGCAGCACCGAAAGATCTGACATGTGCTGTTTACTGGCTCTCGGCCTCAAACGCTGCTAAACAAATATCACTTTCAGTCGTTGCAATCATTTGCCGCAGGATTAAAGTGTAACTCCGAGCCTTTGGAGATCATTTCACTGCCATTGTTTCCATTTCCCTCCCGCAGATCAGTCAGCAGCATCTTTTCCAGTAACTTCAATCTGTTGATTCAGCAGCCAAATGGGTTCTGCAACCAATCTGTGCTCTGTTAAACAGGCACTTCACCCCCACCAAAAAAGATATTATTATGCATCTCATATCACTCTGATCCCATAACGGCTAACTTTTTTAGAGGAGTCAAAGAGTTTGAACTTGTCCTCCAGCGATGTCATCGGAGGACACTGTATCTTTGTGTTGCACTAATTAGGGCTCCATAAAACGCTGTAGATTAAAGAACTTTATGACACACAAGTTTTAGACAAAGGCACAGTTGGGAAAGCATTGTTTTCCTTCCTTTATTCCCCTCTTTTTCTTTACTCTTACAATTTCATTTTCCAGTTAAAATCTTTAACATGCACAGATGGTCACTCATTCAGTTGCTGATTTTAGGGTCCACAAACTGCTTCTGGAGAAGATGTTGATCTGCAGAGAGGAGAATGTAACTAGGAAAACAAAATAAAATCTGAAGGCGAGTGCCAGGATAGCAGTTCTGTTGCACACACATCTTAAGTGTTGTTTGTTTAGGATGCTCTGTCAAATTCTGGTGCTAGTACACACACAGTGCAAGTCAGATCTTCTGGTTTAGATGGATGAACACGGCTCTTACTATAGTGACAAGGGGGAAGGGGTAAATTCAATTTAACCAAAACAATGCAAGTTATCCATCCAAAACGGATACTGAGCTTGGAATCCAGACAGTATAACATAAAAAACAGAATCCCTTAAAATACCAGATATTAATCCTTAATTTACCCCCCTAACATACATCTTAATTAAGTTGTGGATAAAGGTAATTGGTATGGTAGCCAAAGATCCCTTAATTTCTGCATTCATTTAAAAATGTGAAAGCCAATCTCCAATTAAGGGCTGCAAATAATGATTATTTTCATTGTTGATTAGTTGTTTGGTTTATAAAATGTCAGGAAATGGTGAAAAATGTCAATCAGTGTTTCCCAAAGCCCAAGACGACGTCCTCAAATGTCTTGTTTTGTTCACAACTCAAAAATATTCAGTTGACTGTCATAGAGGAGTAAAGAAACCAGAAAATATTCATATTTAAGAAGCTGGAATCAGATAATTTTGACTATTTTTTTCCCTTAAAATTACTCAAACTGATTAATTGCTTATCAAAATAGTTGTCAATTAAAGTTTTAATTAATAGTGGACAACTAATCGATTAATCGATGCATCTCTAAACAAAACCCCTTAAAAAAAAACTCAATTAAAAAAGCCCTTCATTGACAAACATAATTTAAGGGGTATATGACTTTGCCTTTAATTCCCACATACAGTACCAACAGTCTCATGGCAGTTCGTGAAATAGTCACAACATTTAATCTGATTTGATTTGTGTACAGAGACACGAATTTCCTTTTTTTGTCGTGATGCTTAGCACGACTTTCAACAACGTATTTTTCGTGCTTTTTTCTACGAATATCCAGCAACACGTGTCAATTTCCACTCTAGTCTTTTCAAAATAAAACTACTTAGTCAGGTTTAGGAATAGATCGACTTGGTTAGGTTTAAGGAACAAAACTACCTAGTCAGGTTTAGGAAACGGTCGTGGTTTGGGTTAAAATAACCAACTTAAAAGCACCTTTATTCAGAAACCCTTAATTTATAAATCAATTCAATTTCAATGGGTGATTTTGACTGTAAGATAAAGAAACTAATTAATTTATTAATTAATAAACACAAGTCCAACTAACAAGTACAAATTCATGTGTTAACTATGCACACATCAGTTAGCCATAATGCTAACTTAGCTATCACAACACCATCCACTGTCTATTAGCTACTGAGCCATGACAGTTAACGGCGGCAGGTTTGATTGACAGGAAAAGGAATCTGACTTCTGAACTACAGTCAGAAAACATAACATTTATTCTACTCTGTAAAGAAATGATAGCTGTATAGTTCTTTCCCCTTAGTCTCAGGGAAAGGAACTGACATTATGTAGCGGAGAACTGCAGATAAAGTTATAAAACCCAAGATATAAAGCCTGATTTTGTTTTAGTGCCCTGTAGTGCCCCCGAATCCCCAAAACTTCCTCCCAGCTTACAAGAAGGAAATTTGTTTTCAAACTCGACTGTGAACTCTGCTGACAACTGACAACTGTTTCTGCGTGCAGTACAGTATTGTCCTCTCCCACTCTTCCTCGGAGGCAGAGAAGACATCAGACATGACTCCGTATGTATTTCTTTTTAAACGCACCGGCTGAACGCGGCTGATGTGACTCGAGCTGACAGCCGTGGAAGGTAAAGGCAGAGAAGCGTTTGAAGATTTCACAGAGAAAACATAATCAGCGACAATCATTGCCAATCAATTCCAATAGGTCGGTCTTAATGGTATAAATTAGCCTTGTTGCTCCAACTGAGCTCATTTAATGGGTAGATTTTTAATGTCAAAGAATTGATATCCATCTGATAATAGGGAGGGAAAAGCCATTTAATTGTTAGATTATCACGATCAACCATTATGGTTCAGGCTATTGTGTGCTGTTAGACTGTACGTCAGTGTTGGTCTTACAGCTGACGCCTACTGCACACTTTGCAGCGGTGAAATCATCAACAAAAGACATTGTTGAAATAACCTTGGAAATTAAAAAAAAAAAAAAAACATGCCTTTTCCAGTTGGTCATATGAATAGCTGCTGGGATATTTCACTTTAATGACTAGCTGCACATCTCTGGAGCCTACAGTATATTGTATCATCTGACAGAAAGTGCTGTCTTGCAAGATGGTGATATTTTACTTTGAAGAAAACATCCTAATAAAAATCTCACTTTCTAACATGAGATGTATTTTACAGGCTTTTTACAGAATGAAAGTGATCATGGAAATTGAAGATTAGACTCCTCCATTCTGGCCATAAAGCAGAATTAACAGGCTCTGGCCCTGGATGTGAACAATATAATAGAAAAAAAAAAGAAGCATGGAGAAGCTGGAGAAGTTATCACCAGGCCGGTTGGAGAAGGACACCTAGATTATATCATCACCTCTTAGTCATGACAGGTTATATTACAGGTAGTTTAAAACACCAAGGTCAAAGGATGGCGGTATGAAAGAGAGCCGGGGCGACGTCTAAATCTCTATTACAGGTTGATAGTTAAAATCACTTCACAGAGTGCTCCGCAGACGAGGTTGTAAATTAACATTCAATATGAACTCGTATACAGCACAGCTTTTTTTTTTTCGTCAGGTTGTCCAACAAACATCCTGCTGGAATAATATTGTCAGAATGAAAGGTAATCCCAGCCGGGTGAGCTGAATGTCAAAAAAACACCCTGAAATTTGAATAGATTCTTTCTGCTTCACGAGGCTGTCATCTGCTACTCAATTCGCCCTGTCTGCGTCCCTTCAGTATTTGTCCATCTTCATTGACGTGATGGAGCTGATCTTCACATTTTTTTATTTATTCCCCCCGCAGCGGTGTACAAAACAGGTTTCCTAATCAATTCCGCATCTTGGGTGAGCAACTGTCATCTGCCAGTAATGAAAATAAATGTGGCGTGCTTAAATCTGAATGGGAGGCAGGTATTCTTCAGCCACTTGCACATAAAGGCTGCATTCAACTGTCAGGTACAATATGCATTTCTGAGTGCACAATGCATATTCAAGGACCCAGAATTTGACTTTTATTATAAACTACATGTGTTTTCAAATGAAGCGCCCATTTTCTGCATGTAGAAATGACTAGCGGGCTACCTCCGGTTCTGAAAAGTGAAGCCAATGCTGAAGTGCCTTAAACTTGCATTCTTTCTAATAGCCAGCAGAGGGTGACTCCTCTGGTTGCAAAAAGAAGTCTGATTGTATAGAAGTCTATAATCTAAGTCTTGATTTATTACCTCAGTAAACATTGTAAACATGAGTTTATGGTCTCAATCGCTAGTTTCAAGTCTTCTTCAATACAGCATGATGTTCATTTAGTAAATTATGGTCGCATTTAGAGTCAGATAGACCATAAAGCAGGGGATGCTTTAGGGCGTGGCTACCTTGTGATTGACAGGTCGCTACCACGGCGTTGTCATGCCTGGGAGTTGTCCGTGTTTTTGTCTAACAACTTTAACCCTTTCACAGTGTGTTTTCATTTCATGAAAGTTAATTTTAACATTTTTGATGACCTTAAAATGTCTTATTCAGTGTTCGGTTGTACTTGGCTCCACCCTCTTGTGTCACTTCTGGTTGCAAAAAAACAAGATGGGGAAATACTAAGATGGCGACGGCCAAAATGCCGAACTCGAGGCTTCAGAATGGCAGTCCACAAACCAATGGGTGACGTCACGATGACTACGTCCACTTCTTATATACAATATATGAGAACTACAAGCATGTGACTAAAGATGAGCAAATTTGAAACCGTATCTGTGACTTGAGAAATTGCAACATACATTAAACATTAGATAAAAAAATACATATTATATTAAAACATTCTGTTTAAGCCAAGTAATTGTGCAATGTCTTCATGATTATTCAAAGATGCCACCGTTGATTAAGTTGTTCATATTCATGCACATTCACACCTGCTCCCCATTGCTTCAGATAACCAGGGATTATTGCTTAGAGTTCACTTTTTATTTGCAACTGCAGAGAGAAAATGAATTACAGCACTTTTAAAGAAAGTTACTAACTACCTGCTGTTTTCTACATGTTTTAACATCCAAGGTTCACTCAGTGGCCACTTTATTAGGTACGCCTGTACAATCTAATGCAATCAAATGCAATTGTTCTGCCATAAAGTTTACTTTTATGATGCCTATAATGTTCAGTCCAATGACAAAAGGAGGACAAAAAATTAATATAAAGAAGTCCAGTAAACCCAGTGGTGGAAGAAGTACTCAGATCCTTTATTCAAGGAGAAGTACTAATACCACACTGTGACAAGTAAACATCCTGCATTCAAAACCTTACTTGAGTAAAAGTATGTATGTATGTGTGGTATTAATTAAGTATTTCTTATCCGATTACTAAATTAATAGATAGAATAATCAGTAGAATACTTGATTACTAAAATAATGCTGCAGCCCTATTTGTTATTTTCCAGCTGATCCAAGAGGGTTTTAAAATAGTTTAATTATCTTAAGAAGAAAGAGAATTTTCTCAACACATATAAGAACACTTCATCCTTCTTTATCAAAAACAGTGAAATTCAAAATCACCAAATTTGTATCTATATGGTTTTCACTGGACAGGAAGGGGATGAGGGTAAGAAAGTAGCATAAAATGTAAAGTAATGTACCTCAAATTTGTACTTACGCACAGTACTTGAGTAAATATACTTAGTTACAAAACCTTTGACTATGATCTCAGTGCTAAACATTTAATCTAATTTACACATTTCATACAATGTCACCAAAAACTGAACACATGAGCTTCGTAAAGAAAAAGGACTGTCAACCGACTAAAACATTCAATCGCGATTAATCGCATGATTGTTCATAGTTAAGATAGATAGATGTTGTACAGGTGTACCTAATAAAGTGGCCACTGAGTGTACATTTGTAACACACAATGCAAAAAAAGAGTCAACATGACCCCAAATGATGAAAAAAATAATAATTTGGATCAACCTGACCTAAACCGGAATGCCTTTTTCATTTCCTGAATGAAATGCCCGTCCCATCCTTGATCTGCGCTCTCATGAATTAGACAGGAACAATGACAGCTGGATATAGGACTGGTGAGTAGTAAATTCAAGAGCGGTGGCCTTGGGTTGACATTACATTCTCTATGCTTGTAATGAGCCCTCAAACGGCTCCTTTGGCCCGACGCTGTGCAGCGGGAGAGAGAGCCAAGCCTCGCCACTGTCACACCTCCAACTGTCCTCAAGCCCTCGTGTCTTTTATTTGACATCCCTGCCGTGATTAAGACAAAAGCCTTCAGAGATCCTCGGGCCATAAGGTCTCCGTGTGTATGGACGAGCACTGCCTCTAATTACTTTAATTAATTAAATCCATGATTTCCTCTAAATTGAACCCATTCATCAACGGTGCAGAGCTGTGACCGTTAATGATTTAAAGACATCTGTAAAGGAATTATTGAGGACAAGGGGTGCCTGCTCTTTACTGCATCGATGATCGCTTTGAGCAGATATTTACAAAGAGAGGCGATGCATTCTTCTCCTGTTGTTCCCTCAACTTGTGATGAAGACCTTCACAGGAACTGGCAGGGTAAATAAAGTGGCGAGGGTGACCCTGAGTCGCGGCGCTCGTGGTGTGAACGCATTCCTCCTCTGTGGTTGATGTGCCGAGTTGCCGTCTTATCTCGGGTTGGACACGAGACTCCAAGCCCTTGTACTCTAATCCTCTGGTTCCTTAAGCCTGAGCTCTGTACCCCCCCGTTGACAGTCGGCTGTGTAATCCTTCAGAGATCTCCCTGCCTGTGTAGTAAGCAAAGCACTGCTTCCCTTGGAACGACTCCCACTGCCACTGTACGCCTGCTCAAATTTTCATTTTCGACTTTGAAGGTTGTAAAAAAAGCCATAACACCTTTGTTTTCACTAATTTCCATCTGTATGGTGCCATGCATGTTTGAGGTTTTGAGGTGATGCTGCACAATGAGCTTTTCAGTTCTTGGTGTTTATTGGTGTGCTTTAATTTACCCTGAAATTTGAAGTGGCTATAATGAATAATTTTATGTTAACATGCATGTGAAAGAGGTCGTGCTTAGTGATTAACCCAGAGAAAATTATCCTCTGCAGTTTCCTTCAGTTTTACAGAGCTTTATGGCATCTTTCATTGTTTTGGTTTTCTGGTCCGCAACATTACTGTTTTGCTGTACTCTCACTGAAGATGTTGCTCACACTCACACAGCCAAAAAAATATCTAAAAACCCACTATACACTACCTGCTCAGCACCAAACAACAGACAGACACAGTTAGCAACTAGCTGGTGAACATTAGTGGAGCATTTAGCAGCTAAAGAGCCAGATATTTCCCTCAGGAGTTGGTGGAGACCAAAAACATGCATCCAGACTTCCAAACTTGCTAACACACTTGCCATCAACTTAAAAGGTGCATATGTCAAAGGTGTTATCACAGCTTGTTAGCGCTGCCCCAGGTGGGCCAAAGAAATCTGTTAAGCGCAAAAAAGCAGCTTAACACCCAGTGTTGGCTTAAACAAATGCAGAAATCACTCCCCTTCTTCCTCCAGTAACAACATGCCAACTAACACGCTTTCAATCTCTTCTTTTAAATTAAAGTGAGAGTTACGTATGTAAATATATTATTAGACTGTATGGCAACATCACAGATTTTTGGCTTGAGTGCAGAACTACTCAATTTTCTCTTTAGTCTGGTACCAGAATATGTTGATAGTATAATAAAGTGACTGTCCATGTATTTCACTAACTCAAAAAAGGTGGATTTAGTCTTAAAAAGGGCGGGTCCATCTGCGTTGTGTTCTGTTTTAAAAAAAAAAATGGAAAAACCAAATCAGCTGTTGCAAAAAGCAGTCACGTAGGTTACCAAAGTAAGCTAATCAATAAGGTAATGAATAATGTGAGTCAACGATAGCTATGCTAAGTTTGGAAATAAATGAAAGGGTCTGTTCAGATTTTTTGTAGTGGGGTTATATGTATACTCCTGCGTTCTGCGAGATAAAATTACGGCTTTGTGAATTGAGTCTGGTCTGGTCTTGAAAAGAGCGATATAACGGCTTCGGCTACTGTTGGAACGGGCTGTCTGACAGCGAGGAAAAGTGGCTGTGGACGGGAGCAGCAGAAAAACATATTTAAGCCACCTAAAAAAATCAGTATCACTGTAATTGTACGCTATATTTAGAATGCTTTCACCGCTCTACCTTGCCATCCAACAGCCCTTTCTGACAGGGAACTGAAGCCGTTCTACCGCGGTCTTCAAGACAAGACAATTCACAAAAACAGTAATTTTACCTCAAGGAACACAGGAGTTGCTGGTCTACCGCTGCATCGATCGGTTAGTTTGTTTGTGTTATTGTGTGACTTTGACCTTGTAATCCAAACTAACGTGGCGTCCATACAGCAGTACATTGCTTAGCTTCCGTGCTGGTACTCCTGTTTGCTTTTCCAAGCTGGGAATGTACCGACCATCATCTAAGTTACTGTATGTAACGTTAATACACTGACTAAAAGGATTCATATATACTGAACATGTAGCAGCGTCATCATGCAGAAACCTACGTCAGGTCACGTTGGAAAACGTTTTTATAAGGGCTTTGGAAAATAGTATTTTGACACTAAAACATACATACTTTGACCAAAATTTGAATGTTTGGATTTGAATACAAAAGAAATACCACTGGGAAGCTACAGAATTATATAAAAACCTCAAAAAACCCGAACTCAAAAATAACGCTTTAAGTTTCTCTTTAGAGACATTCTCAGGCACTTTCTGAATCATGGGCCTTATCTTCCATATTTGAACAAAGTTCTGTTGATTGTGTAAACTGACTAATCTACATCTACTTCTAATCTTTTCAACATTGTGAGAGGACTGATTGCTCGCTCCCATTCTGATAATGAATTATTATTCAGACTGCAGACTGAAGTGCCAGACAAATTATTTTTTTGTTCATGTACAGAGTTCGGTATCAAATATCTAGAATTATTTACTTTCCTCTCAGAGGATGCATTGTGTCATTGCCAATGACTATATTTTAATAAATGTCTACTATTAATAATCAACAGGAACACCTCAAAAGAAAATGCATAGCATTTATTATTCACCTACAGTAATGTCTAGGTTAAAATCTGTGTTTGCTAAATCAAATGAATTGCAATATACCACATATCACCCTTTTTCTGTCAAACCCAAGTTAACTCCTGCCTCCATCCCATCACTCACAGCTCACTTGTGATTAGACCACAGCTCCCAGCATGCCTCGGAGCGCCTTGGGAACCCCTGGGAGGACCTGGAGGAAGTTAAGGATGTCTGTGCTGCTGAGTTTAATGGATGGATAGAAAAGTATTTGTCTGGATCAGACATTTTTCAGAGACATTTCTCAGCAGAGAGGTACCTGTAAGTACCGGCTAGTGTGAACTGTGAGTCCATTTTGTGGAAAACATGCCCATGGCCTTTAAAGCCTGATTCAGACCTTAAAGTTTGCTTGAGTCAGTTTTTAAACATGCGTCACTCATCAACATTGCTAAGCCTAGAGGTCTTTGCTGGCATATGTGAAGTGATAAATATGTTAATTAAGGCACGCCAGACTTCATTACAATACACGGACTTAAAAACACCACAAAATAGCATTTCTACAACATTTAATGCTCAGCACAACCCATTTAAAACCCCTAAAAATAAGTAAGTAAACTAATATGTTAAGTTCCATATAAAGAGCACATACACCATGGCGTATCAATATGGAGGTCACCCTCTGTTTACACCTGCTAAGTTGAAAAGCCTCAGGATGTTGTTGTGGCTCATTTGCATTTACTAGCATTTTGAGCTCGAGCGTGACCCGTTCTAAAACCTCGGAGGAAATCTTGACCATGCAGCAAGAAGCAGCAAGTTAAAGACAGGGTCTGATATGTTGGCTTCCTCCAGGACTGCATTTAAAACAGACAGATAAAAGACATATCTGCAGTGATAAATGCTAATGTCATCAACGGACTATGAGCTGCCGAGTCCTTACGACGACCACAGCTGTGTAATGTTTTTAGCCATGCTTGTGGGGTGGCTCTGTAAATGGCAACACTTCTGGTCCAGACTGAAATATCTCAACAACTATTGGAAATCATAATAATTTATGGTTGACATTTGTGGTTTTGACTGAAATGTCTCGACAACTATGGGATGGATTGCTACGATATTTTGTACGGACATTCAGGATCCCCTAATGGAACTGATAAATAATATAGTTTATAACTCCCTTACTGTTTAAAGAGCTATATTTTTCTGATTTCCATTCACGATTTGAACCTCACAGATCTCTCAGGTCATCTGGCATTTGCCTGCTTCTTGTTAGATTTAACACAAAACATGGTGAAGCTGCTTTCTGTGCTCCACAAAAAAAAACATATCTGTTCATCATTGCTTGTAATTAGATTTTGCAAGCATCAAATACTCACCGCATTCCTTCATTTCATGTTTTTACACCTTTTTTAACTCCTGATTTGTTTTTCCTTTGACTTTTTTATTTTGTTATTTTACTCTCAATATCTTTCGTGAAGCGCTTTGAATTTATACATGTGCTACACGAATGAATGAATGAATGAAAAGTATTCAAAAAGCTCAATGACCTCAAGAGGAGAGAGGTATTAGTAAGTGCTTATTCGTCAGCGTGCAGTATTGGTGAAAAGAACAAAGATGACAATAAACCTGCATGCATCTGGCTAAGGGATGCCACAATCCAAGTAGTTTAACCTGGACCTCAACTGATGTGGAGCTCAATTCATGCACAAGACCTTCATGCAGTTTAAATTGGGCCCAATGTGATTAGCACGTATTGAGTCTTACAAAGCGAACACGCTGGATTCAAATTAATATTGCAAACTTCCCGATTCCCCCCATGACCTAAAGACTGAGAGAGATGAAGACAAATTCAGTGAGGTGGAAAATTATCAAATGCAGATGTCGGAGCGAGGGCAAGTCAAAGAGAAAGTGAGAGTATGAGAGGGAGTAGAAAAGAGGGATGAAGTACAAGGATGGAAATAGGGAGGAAATAAAAGAGGGAACTATATTTATGACAAATAGGGAGGCTTACCTAAGGGTGACATCTCTGGTACTCCTGCCAAGTACGGTCCATCAAGAAACTTTGGCTCATTATCGTTGATGTCCTGGACCTTGACCACAAACTCAGACCTGGGCTCCACGGGTATATTGGTGATTCGGTCTACAGCTTGAGCTGAGAGGGTGTAGTAGGCCTGTGCCTCCCGATCGAGGCGCTTCGTGGCGTGGATGTCCCCTGTGTTCTCATCAATGGTGAAAATGGAGGTGGCGCCCTCGCCAGATAACACATACTTCACCTTGCCATCTCCTTTGTCCACATCTGAGTGTAGCTGAAAGAAAAAAAGAACATCAGATTAAGGCGACCATATAAGAAAGTAAATAATCTACTGAAACAACTAGAATTACCGGCTCGTGGTTGTATGAATCCACCAACCAGTCAAGTTGCAGTTTACATCCATGTATGTCCAAAATGTCATAACTTCATAATTTTATCTTATTAGACATTTGTTTGAAATTGTCAGAATTAGCATATGAATTCTTGACTTATGGCCAAAAAACGTGTTTTGTGAGGTCACAGTGACCTTTGACCACCAAAATAAGATTGTAAAGCCTCCTGAGGCAAATTTTGTGATTCGTGATATTGGGCTATACAAATAAGAAAGATATAGCGTTCACGACAATGGGACCCACGTGAGGTCATAGTGACCTTTGACCACCAGATTCTAATCAGCTATTCTTAAGTTCAAGTGGACGTTTGTGCCAAATTTGAAGGAATTTGCTCAAAGCGTTCTTAAGATATCGCGTTCACGAGAATGGGACACACGTGAGGTCATAGTGACCTTTGACCACCAAGTTATAATCAGTTCATCCTTTAGTCCAAGTGGACGTTTGTGCCAAATTTGAAGAAATTCCCTCCAGGCGTTCCTGAGATATCACGTTCACTAGAATGGTCATCGCCGGCATGGAGGAATAAAAATAATTTAAATACTTTAGTGGTGATACTCGATTTAATAAAGAAGGACTTGAGGGCATTTGTCTAAAAGGTTTGATCATTACACAAGCGAGGATGATACTTCACATTACCTAGTCAGAGGTAACAAGCTAAATTGATTAAAATGGAATTTAAACTTGGATGTATTTTAGCACATTTCATGTCACTCATCTTATTTAATATAATGTACAAATATCTCATATTGAATGCTGCTAAAATATGTAAATGTTGTATAAAATATTCATTTACACCGCATGAATTTCACTGCTGATGTGTACAGAACACACACACGAGAAAATACACGTCATGTTTATTGGACAAACATCTGAATCAAATCCAAAGATCAAAAACATGCGGCATTTATTCATGAATTCATTATGTTACAAAATCCCATCATGATTTGCATTTACAAAATAATGGAAAGAAATTAAATGGTGCCACTTACTGCAACACCATTGTGACTCGCTAATTAATGTAATGGTCATTACGCAATGATCAAACTAGCAATTTTCCAATAAAACCTCCAGTAATAACTAGCTCATCTCACATAAAGAAAAAATATACTACAGCTCTTAGAAAATAAAATGACGATTCACCAAATGGATCTTTGTATTTCACTTATTTTCTGTCTAGAAACCCTGGATCCTACATTTCCTATGATGAAACTTTATTTCTGTCCAGAAACCTGTAATTTAGAATGTCAAGATAAAATGTTTCCTCAGGCAATATTTATCATCTACATTTGGCCAAATATTCATTGCAAAGCTTTTATACAGATGCACTTAGAAATGTTTCATGCGAAATGACTTCTGCCCGAGGGGAGATCCTACATTGACCCTTTCATTGGCAACCTTGCTTAAATGACACTGATGTCAGGTGCAGATACTTCTCTTTTTGACAACCAATAGTCCGATATTCAAACAGCCTTTTAAATTGCAGTGAATGGATTCTTTGTTGAGTGAAAGCTGGACTCATTCTTCCATGTTGTGCTTCTCTTCATTCATTTTGTGCCCTTTGGTATAAAAGGAGCACAGATGGTTTGGTAGAAGTGAATATTCTCTGTGCAATTTCTCAAATGACATATCTGTATGACATGACATCTGGATATTAAAGCTCAAATATTTCCCTCTTGTTGCCATTAAGAGCAGCCGACTGATAGCTGAAAGGATTCTACAGGTTTTAGCCCTCTGAGAATCAATAGCGAGAGCTGAGGCCACTCTGTCAGATCAGTCCTTTTTTATGGCCACATAAAACATCCTTGTCTGAAACGAGTGGCACACTGTATAACGGTCAAGTTCAGACCCTCAAATGCAATCTTTTCAGCTCAAAGCATGTGGGCTACCACAATGAAATTCGAGTTTTGTTTTTTTGGAGTAGCTAGAATATTAATAGGAGTTGTTCCATAAACAGACATGCAGGTCTACAAGGAAGTCAGACAAGCTACTTTTTTAATCATTGAACCTGTGCAGTCACTACAACAACCTTCTTCTTATGTTTTAATCTCAGAAGAACAAGTCATGTGTTTAAAGATGACTTTAAGACCCCTCCTCAAAGTACGACTCTGACAAAAATAAACCTTGAACAACTCTAAAGAAAGAACACTTGAAGCCTTTTGGAGCATTAAAATTACCATGACAAGTAACCAACCCTGAATAATCCTGTTTGAAGTCAGAGCTGTCTGACGGCCATCGACCCCTTCAATGTTCTCAACATCAGAGCGATCACAGAAGCTGTCACATATCTTAGGGGAAGGGCATTGTTGGGTGTTTAAAGATGGACAGATGGACCATTTTCAACTGTCAGCATTTAGCAGAGTGCATATTTCTGCCTTTACTCCATCACCTCCAACATGATGAAACACCTCAATTAACAGCAAAGCATGCAGAGCAAGCTTTTAGTGGAGTTTTTCAGGGGATGTTTTTCCTGATTCTCAATATTTAAAAGTGTGAATAGCTTCAGTTGAACCTGTAATATCTATATTTCAACAGTGTCTTCAATCTTCCAAGTGTTTTGCATCTTATTGCCTCCAAACCTATAGAATCAGGAAGGACCTGGCTGAGTATATCCATCTGTCTGTTTGTTAAAATTGCTCTTTTCAGATAATTGCTTTCCCTATTTACTCACAAGCCACGCTTTGTCTAGCCTATTGAAGACAAATGGTCTCTGTGAAGTATCAAGTACACCAACAACGTCCACAGTGTAAACACTGCAAACTTAAAATGGTTCTCCAGCGATATAGTATTGCACTTCCATGAACTTGGAGTACACGCAAGAAACACATTAAAAGAAGAACACTGATGCTGTAATATCTTGAATTTTAATCCCTATTATGGGTCAAGCTCCGAAAACTTACTTTTCCCATATTGCAATACCTCCAGCGCTTAAAAGTGAAGCCAATGCGTTAGTGCATTAAACTCGCATTCTGCAAAAAGAAGCCTGATTGTATACAAGTCTATGAGAAAATGACCCTACTTCTCACTTGATTTATTACCTCAGTAAACATTGTAAACATGAGTTTATGGTCTCAATCGCTAGTTTCAAGTCTTCTTCAATACAGCATGATGTTCATTTAGTAAATTATGGTCCCATTTAGAGTCAAATAGACCATAAAGCAGGGGATGCTTTAGGGCGTGGCTACCTTGTGATTGACAGGTCGCTACCACGGCGTTGTGCAGTCTGGGAGTTGTTCGTGTTTTCATCTTACAACTTTAACCCTTTCACAGTGTGTTTTCAGTTCATGAAAGTTAATTGTAACATTTTGGTCGCCTAAAAATGTCTTACTTAACGTTCGGTCGTACTTAGCTTCCCTCGTATCACTTCTGGTTGCAAAAAAACAAGATGGCGATAGACAAAATGCTGAACTAGAGGCTTCAAAACGGCAGTCCACAAACCAATGGGTGACGTCACGGTGATTACGTCCACTTCTTATATACAGTCTTAAACCCCCAAACCTCCAACTTGTATTGCAAAAATTTAAAGTCTCAAGCTCAAAATGAGATCATACCAATGACATCATCAGAGACATTTCCTCAGAATTTTGAAAGCTCGGCTTGGAAAGTGTCTGACCATATCTGTTGCTTTCCGAAACTGACAATCGAACATTTGAGTGTGGCTGTTCGGAACAACTATAAACACTTTGGATTTCCGGCATGGTCAGACCATAGACTGTATAAAATATGGATGTAGTCTCTGTGACAACACCCATAGGTTTCTGAAGAGCGGTTGTGAAACTCAAAGTGGGTGGTTCCAGCCGTCGCCATCTTGGCAGTGACGACGCAGCCTAACTGCCGGCTAATCAAAAAATGGGCAAAGAAGTGGATCGTTGGTAGAGCTGAGGTGGGCCCAGGTGATGCAGCAGAGCAGAAAGCTAGTGACCTGGTACGGCACTCACATGTCACTCAAAGTGGCCACGCCCTCATTATGCTTAACTTTAAGCATTTATATAATTTAATTGGGTGATTTATTTAAAAATTCACTACTCGTACAGTTTTCATGAACGGGGAAATTAGCTATAGAGACCAAACAGTTTTTTGTACCAGGCTGTAAACATGTTTATTTCTGCTGTAAAGTTGGGCATTTTAACCAGGGGGTCTGTGGGGATTGACTCGCTTTTGGAGCCAGCTTCAAGAAGCCATTTGAGCAGTTTTTGGCACTTCGGAGTTGGCTTCATTTCTCAGCACCAGAGGTGCCGCTTGGGTCAGACAACATATCTTATGAGCTAGTTCTGAACAAGCACAACCCGACCCTAATGTTACTGAACAGGAGATTCACTCCACTCCTTAGTCTGTGCCCTGAGATTTTGTCGCTCGAAATAACAAACCGAACTGATGACTGCGCACAACCTTCACCAAGAATGCTCCGCTAGGAATGCAAACACAGCTCTTGCATTGGTTCATGACGGGATATTATGAAATATTCCACCACCATTTGCATTTTGCTACACAGAAGGAAATGAAATGAAAATGGTGCAACTTACTGTAATGCCACAGTCAAACAACATCTGGCCATAACTAGCTCATCTGACATAAAATCCAACTTCAGCTAATAAAAGCACTAAATGTGATTGTATCAGTGAAACAATGATGATTCACCATGTGGTATTACTTTCACTAAACATGTAAATATAAAATGATTCCTCAGCAAACATGTATCATCTACATTTTGATGAAATCTAAAGGCAAAGCTTTTGAAGCTTATTGCAGGCAGACTTCAGATACTCAAAGGTGCACTAGGAAACACTTTATGCAGAAATACCATAGCGACTCCAGGTTATCAAATGGGACATATACTCCTTGGCTGTGCCTCAAGATTATTTCCCTGAAAATCACAAACGCCAGGGAGATGGATAAAGCTTAGAACGAGTCCACCGACACGTCGTCATTTGGGTTCAGCAGATCTTCGCAGTGTTCCTACCACTGCATGATCCCCAGTTGAGGTCAGCAGCTAATTATCGCTGATGAAAGCCGTCGGGGTAAAGGCCTGACGTCTGGAGTCGTCTGATGCTTCGTCAGAACCTCTTCGACGCCACATGATTTTTAATATCCTTACCAACCTGACACAGTGCTCAAGAGCACAAAAAGCCCAGCTACTGTATTACTCTGTGCAGAAATAGTTCATAGAGGAGATCATATTTGAGCAATTTGATTATCATTATGGTTATTTTTTTTACTGTCAAAACAGAACACACATTGCTTTTCAATTAGTTGGCCTCTATTGTTGTTTATTGTGTAGCGCAACCACAAAAGCCTATTATACAGCATTTCTTTTTTATATTACAATGCACTCACGCAGGATTATTATTGTTGTTGAATCTGTTCCTTCAATTTATTTGCAAATGTCAACATCTCATTATCGGATAAATAACAATGGTATTTCAGGTTGCAAGCCAGCGCTGCAGGGGGGGGAGAATGATTAGGTCAATATTATATTGGCGGCACTGAAGGAGTACACGCTGAACAGTGGATACAACACCAAAGGTCTTTTATTAATGGAATCCATCAGCCCGCTGATGGATGCTGCGTTAGCGGCGTGGTGATTGCATTGGTTGTGTCCTCAAGCCTCGGCGTGCGTTCGTCGCCTCTCTTATGGAGCTCGCCGTGTTTATTCACCATCTCCCGCTGTCAGGAGCAAACTTGAGGTAAACTGTCAGTGGAGGAGAGAGTCAACATTTAATCTCGAGGAAGCCATCCGTGGCCGTTTGTTTCCGGTAAATGCCACGGACAAGACGGACAAAGCTGACAGGCCACAAAGCATGCAAGCCGGTTGGGTCAAGGGTCAAGCACACTATGCGGTCTTTTCAATGAACTGTTTGCTCCGTCTCCCATTCTCTGCCTGGCAGTGCAGCAACTGTCGCCACATATCCCCTTTTCTAAATCTCATCAACACTGAGGGCTACATAAAATATGTATAGCTTGGCAGGGCTTATTAAAAGTATACCCTGGTCAAATACTTTTCTCTCTCATTAATCTAACCCATTCTAAAACCGTCGCCACTCATTTTCAGGTGGTATTTGAAGTTTCAACTCTTATTACTTTTACGGAGCACCATAGTTGCTTCACTTGCAAAAAAAAAATGTAAAGACTCCTCTGTAATTCTTTTCTCTGCTTCCCTTGAGGTGAGTGTAGCACAGCATGCAGCGCGGCGGTGTAGCTCAAAGGCACTCCCAGGGATTGCGAGGGAGGGGTGGGATCTGAACACGAACCCTTCTGAAATCAGTGCTGACACTTATCATCACTTTGTATGCAGGCAGTTCTCCAGGGACCAGCCTGTTAGCTTTGTGTTTGCTTGTTTACCTTGTAGCGAGGGAGAGCATAAAAGAACCCATAACAACCCACTGATACGTGCTTGTCCTATCACTGCCGCGGCTGTGTTCAAATTGTTCTTGCATTTGGATTTTCATTTTTGCCGTTCTACACTACATGAGAAGTCATGTTGGAAGGTTTGTAAATCTATTTTGTTCCTCTTTATGCCCATTTGGCACGGCTTTGTGCAACACTGCAAGTGGAAAACATATAAATAAATATAAAAAAATGCTCAAACCCCAAGATGTATGTTGCAAGCTTTGTATTTGCAACCTCCCTTGAGGAGAGAACAAATTCTGCTATTCAATGGACTGTGCACAATCCAAAATGGATACAAAAGTCCATACCTACAGGCAACCTGTGAGCAATACTGGATCCGGTACACCAAAACAGCCCTCGCCGCTGCTCAAGAGCCCTTAATCAACAATCGCCCTCAAGATATTTCACAGAGCAGCTGAATGTCGGGGCAAGGTATGTTTTCACAAACAACCCAAAAATAAAATGGGAAACATGGCCGGCTGCACACTGGCATTGTTTCCTGAGGTTGCACAAGAAACCGGCACATAATGAGCCTTCCCACGGTGTAAATCATATACTGTATAATTTTATTGTATCCAACAGAAAACATGAATTTGCCGGCAAATAAAGGTCAATACAGGAGGCAAACTTTATTTGTATAGCACATTTAAAAACAGCTGCAGTTGACCAAAGTGTTGAAGAGGCCGAACAAAAGGGCTGTCAAAGTTAATGCAATAATAACATGACAATAAAGCGTTAACGCAAATTAGTTTTAATGCCACTAATTTCTTTAACGCATTGACACAATCAGTCTTTCTGAGTTAGTAGCAGGCTCAGTTTTATGGTATCAAATAAAACTAAAAAACCTCAGGAATCAACTGATAAGAACCATGTCATACCAGCTTGTCACGAAAAAGGCTAAACAACACTCCAAACTTGAACTAAATTTTGGTGAGGAAAAACTGGCATGGCCATTTTCAAAGGGGTTCTTTGACCTCTGACCTCAAGATATGTGAATGAAAACGGTTTCTATTGGTACCCAAGAGTCTCCTCTTTACAGACATGCCCACTTTATGATAATCACATGCAGTTTGGGGCAAGTCATAGTCAAGTCAGCACACTGACACACTGACAGCTGTTGTTGCCTGTTGGGCTTCAGTTTACCATGTTATGATTTGAGCATATTTTTATGCTAAATGCAGTACCTGTGAGGGTTTAATACAAAGTAAACAACACTAAGAACAGAGGAAAACAATAAACATAATGTGCACATAAAAGTAGTAAAAGATTTTCAGCACAAAATAAGATAAAGTCAAGGTTTCAAGCTTAACTCAATCCAACGCCAGCGGGAAGGAGGTGGGTCTTCAGCAGCGACTTAAATGTTCCTGTAGTACAGAGCTGCAACGATTAATAGATTAGTTGTCAAGTGTTAAATTGATCGCCAACTATTTTGATAATTGTGTAATCGGTTTGAGGAATTTATTAAGAAAAATAAGTCAAAATTCTCTGATTCCAGCTAATTAAATGTGAATATTTTCTGGTTTCTTTACTCCTCTATGACAGTAAACTGAATATCTTTCAGTTGTGGACAAAACGAGACATTTGACGACGTCATCTTGAGCTTTGGGAAACACTAATTTTTCACCATTTTCTGTCATTTTATAGACCGAACAACTATTCCATCATCGAGAAAACAGATGAATCTACAATGAAGATAACCGTTAGCTGCAGCCCAACTGTAGACTGAGCGGTTCTTAGCAGCAGGGAGTTCAGACTCATACAATAAAACATACATGAAGCGCACATAAAGACGGACAGCAGAACGGGGGGGTAAGAAGGGTCATTCTGCTCCATAAAAGAGCTGAAAATGTAGACGGGGGTGGGGGGGCCTCGGTGCAGCTGTCACTGACATGCTTGGCTTTTCATCTATTCACTCGGCCATGTTCTGGTGAGTAGCCATGGTGCTGCGCTCTGAGAGAGGCTCAGCCGCTCAGCCTCGCCTCTTTCATTTCACGTTGGGAGGAGGGGATTTAGCGATCTCCATGGAGAAACTGTTAGCTATCACACAGCGGGGTACAGATGCATGGGATCGGTACACATTGGGCTTATAGCTATTTATTTTATTTAATGAAATGCATCTTTATGTTTCACTTCTTGGTCCCCTCTCCATTATCTTTTATGCTCTTCATGTTCTATATTAAATCACATTTGTATAAAGCTGCTTTTAATTCTGATGCTTTCATATTTCTTATTTATTTACTCTTTGACATTGTTTTTACATTAATATATGTAACTGCCCTTGTAATACTGATACTTTTCTCTTTTTTCCGCATGTTTTCATTGTTTTTCTCTGTTTTATGTATGTACAGCATTTTGTAACTCTAAAGTTATTATTTATTATTTAAGTTATTATTATATATGTATGTTTTTGTTGGTTTTTAATGTAAATCGTAATGCTTTTGACAGTGTCTGTGTGTTTGTGTGGGTTGTCTGATTTTATTGGGTTGCAAAGCACTTTGACACTTTGTTTTGGAAATTAAACATTATCGTCGAATTCAATCCCCAAAACACTAAAAAAAATACCATTATTGCTTGTTTGGATTGGCGCTATATGAAAAACTGAGTCATTGAGACGAGACAGTTTCCAGCATAAAGACATACAATTTATAAAAGCATAAACATATCTGCAATTTGTGAGGCAATTTCAGAGATTTACTGAAACGCAGATATCTCTTTAACAAAGCTTTTAAACAGCTGTACTGTTTTCAGACTCATTTGCAGTTAATCTAGTCTTATTTAGTCTATTTTTCCCAGAATAACTGCAAGTTATTTACTTTGCCAGATGAAAGCCGTCTCAAGCACAAAGATATTGGATGCTGGTGGCGGGGACATTTTCCTTTTTAACTTAACTCCCTTAAGTATCTGGGGTATTATATATCCCATTTGAAGTGTGGCAGTCTGCTATGCAAAGAATTATATTTACCTACAGAGCAAATTAGCAGATATTCTACAACAATGCACAGTTCAAAAGATGATAATAGAGTTTTGCATTTCTCCAGTCAGAGTAAGTAGCAGGTAATTAACCATTTAAAAGTGGAAAAAAAACTGTCTGGAGAAGTTAAAATGTGAATTCTTTGAACAGTTTACACAAAGTGGAGCAGTATAACTGTTGGGCCATAAGATACATTTAAATGGTTAATGTGTCACAGTAAATATTATAATTCTTATCAAAAGAGCAGCACACTTTTTTTGTAATTTATTGCACAAAAGTAAATAAGGTGAAATTCTATTTTCTGTCCTGAATCAGCTAATACAAAATAAATTAACTATATTGTCCCTTTTAGCTTTACTCTGACATGCAGAGTTTTGTCTGCCACTTTTTAAATTTACGCGCTAAATAAAGGAATAACATTTTAGATCTGATGTTATTCAATGTTCAATATATTTTACACAAAAAAACATTAAATTACAGTGTTCAAATTACACCGTAGCCTCTGTGGGAGCCCTATTTTTGGGAGGTGGGAGGGTACTGTATACAGTACTGTACTTTGTTATTGACATTTATAGTGATTATTTCACAATTCAAATGATAAGGAAATAAATATTGTATTTTTATTTAAATATTTGCTTTGATTAAAAAAAAATCTTGGCATGAGTAGTTTTAATTATATATTATAAGCTGCTCAGAAACGTTAAATAAGTCATAATTCCCTCTCTATTATCTATTTTATATTGCTGTGAAAACATCTCATACAAACAGCTGTATTTATTCAAGTTTCTCACCAAAAAAATCGAGATTACATGTGAACACATCATGATAATGTTAGAATTTACCTTCACCCAAATACTCATTAACTGAACAGCTTGAACGCATCATAACGTAACTCGGTTGAACCTCCATTATTTAGCCAAGCAGGACTGTGCTGCTCACCGGCTGCTAATGGCTAACATTACTGACTCTCTTCCTGTTGATTTCAACACAGATTTGTTCTTCAACATTCAAAAAATGGAAAACTAGAAAAGGCTTCAGTGTTTTCTTGTTTACACTGAAAACTGAATGTGTAAACACTGCAAACAACTTCAAATGTGAATTCTTTGCATGTGAAATGTTCTACGGCAGGACTTGAGGTTTCAGTCGAAGTTGAAACACTGAAAGCATTTGAAGTGTCAGCTCAAAGGAGTTGAGGTGTCAGTTGAACTGTGAGAGATAAAAAGCAGTCAGTTAAACCGCTGAGAGCATTTTCAGCATTAAGTTAAAGCCCTGTAGGCGGTTGAATTGCCTGTTTAAGTGTAACCTATGTAAGGAGTTGAAGGTAAAGCACTAGAAATAAAAGTGTGTACGCTGCAGTGACACATTTGAGATAGAAGTAGCCTAGATAAGTGTCACTTTAAAGAATAAAAATGTGTTGAATATTCATCAAAAGAGAAGCGCACGTTTTGTAATTTATTTATTGAAATCAAATAAGGAGAATTTCTATTTTCTCTCTTGAATAAGCTGCTTCAAAATGAGTGAAAAAGGCAGTCTAATAGACTGTTAAATCTACACAAACAGATGTGTGTGATGCCTTGACAGCAGGTACAAAGCAAGCGCAGGCAGCTTTTTTTAGAGGATAAATATGAAAATGCAGAGAGGCAGTTTTCAGCAGGGATAAGGCAGGGTTCACTGCTCTCTCTCTCCGACGCGGCTACTGTTCACATACGAGAATCGGCTTTCAATCAAAGTCAGAAATGATTTTTCTGAATTCTGACTGCCATTTATACACTTTGTCTCCATCCGACAGCGACGGCTCATATCTGCACCTGCTGCTGGCTGAGTCATAACACCGAAGAGATAATGGCTCTGTTTCCATGTGGGGAGAATGAATTTAGGTTTTCATAGAAATGGGCTTGAACAATTTTAGTCAAGATCTCAAAGGCGAAACAATGGCATACACACAGTTTTTTCAATCCGAGTTCTGATCCGAGTTTTTATTGAATTAGTCATTCATGTTTCTGTCAGCATTTTCACATTAAATCAACACGAATGTGGCATGTCAGTTCCATGTATTCATACAATGGCCTGCGCTTAATATAACCCTGAAACATAATGCACTCGTAGCCTGTGGTGCACAAGAGGCTCTGCTTCGACAAACCGAAACAATCAGATCTGACAGGAAACAATGGAGCAGCATGTGTGGTGTGTTGGTGAAAGTAACAGCGCTTACAAGAAATAACTGACAGTGTTTTGATCAATGATCGTCTGTGGCTATCAACACTGTAAAACATTAAAAATATCTGCACGTCAAAACTTTAATTCAAGATTCTGACTAGTAATAATTAATCAATGAGTTGCATGGAGAATAAAATAGATATGATATCCAATTTTGACGAGTCATATTTTCAATTAAATATATTCTCTCACATACATCTCATGGGATTCTCCATACAACTCAGTGGTTAGCCAAAATGTAATTAAAAAAGATCTCAAATCTAATTATCCGACTAGTCATAAGTGCACTATCTGTAATGTGCATCCCGTCAGTATAATAAATAATAAATTATAAAACAGCATGATGATTTCTGCGAAGTCATTATGGGTATCTTTAAAAGATTTCTGAGTGGTTGAAATCTATGTGAAGATATCTTGAATTGTTGTTTTATACCAGCCAGATATCTTGAATTACATATCTAAAAAATGGCTTGTAATTATGACTATGCATTTGTAGATGTCCAATATGTAATTAGAGATGGTCAAGTGAAGGTTAAAACTTAAAGTGAAATAAAGCAGATGTACAACAGGCATTAAAAGTATCAGTCGTGGTGTCTGAAATGGACAAATTCAATTCAAAGGAGCTGTATCAGTGCCTATATGAATGCTACGAATGGTGTAGAATCACTGAACGTCTGTGAGCTGTGTGATTTAGGTGAAGTGGAAAGTGAGTCCCATTTTCTTTTATACATATTATAATGATTTAAGAGAGTTAATGTTCCATGAAATGGCTCGACAAAACCCTGAAATATTCTGGCTTTACGGATGAGGAAAAACTGGAAGGGCTGTTTAATTTTGATGTGTTTAAGTTTGCTAACTTTGTCTCTAAAGATAGGTTATTTAATTAGTATTTATTCACATTTCTCCAGTACTACATAGTAAATGTGTCCGTCAGTGATTTATGAATTGTTTTGTACTCAATGACGGACTGAAGATTGGACTGTGAAAGATGCTTTTCTCTGTTTGTCTCTGCTGTCTTGGCTTGTATGCATTTATGGTGTCTTGTAAGAAACATATTAGTATGAATGACACAATAAAACAAATGTCATTCATTCATTCGTTCTAAAAATACTACACACACACTACAGGCACACAAATGGAAAAACTACCGGTTTTACAGCATCTCTCACATCAAAGCTGCTCATCTACTGCCCAACATGAGCCTTTAAAAACATTTCAAATGGGACTAAAATTTACTTTAATTTACTTCTGCACAATACGACGGTGTCTGGAGTAGCCCTTGACACACACATGTTAATTAACGACACGCTGGAGTGCTTCCCAGGTCTGTCAATCTGGTGCCCCGGTGCCTTTTGTGGCATGCCAGCCTTGCCACCATGCCGATTTGTCATCCACATCAATGGAAGTAATCAAGCTAGCAATCAGGGCAAGCTTTCACTTATTTTGTATTTTGTGTCTGTCTGTGTGTGTGTGTGTGTGTGTGTGTGTGTGTGTGTGTGTGGCATTCAGCTGCCCTCATCACAGAGATGCACATAAATGGAGGACAGGAATAGGCATCCCTTTCAAAGTATTTTTTTTATCCTTTCAAAGTATTATGGGTGAGGGAATCAAAGCTCTGTTGTCACAAAAAGGCTCCTTAGATGCTATCGCTGTGACGACTGTTTGTTTTTTTCATGTGCGAGTGAGTAAAGGCTACAACTGACAGTCTATTGAAAGATGAATCAAAATGAAAACGTGAACAATGAGGAGCAAACTGCATTTCCATATCAGGTGGTATCAATATAAGAAATCATCTCTGCATGCTGGAGCTACAATAGTTGTTATTCCTCTCATCTGTAGGTTACAATGTAGAAAAATAACAAAACTGGACCAACAAGCAGAACAAAATCAGCAGAATGTACTGTTGCACATATGGAAATGTTGTGTGTGCAAGCCGGAAAGCAAACAGTTTTTTGACCGCAGTGAAAATGTTGTTTTTGAAAGGCTAAACACCAACAAATATGGATTAAAGCAGAACATTTCGTTTGATAAAAACATGTTTTGAATTTTGGAAATGATTACATCTATCTTTTTTCAATAAATTTGGAATTTCTGGACAACGCTCTGGAGTTATTGGAAATGTTTGGATCACACGAGTCGGAAACAATCCTTCACAGTCACCACTGGAATCTAGTTCTTCAAATACTGTAGTATAATACTAATAATATTAGTGTAGTCTGATCTTTATCTGCAACTGTGCAGAAATAATGGGTTTAAACAGAATGAATAGACATGCAAAAGAAAAAGCTGCACAGCATTCAAATGTTGATATAAAATTTGAATGTCAACATTATGAATCAAGCTTCGAAGCTTCGAACTATTCAGTACAGCCCTAAAACGGATAGAAACATAATTATTGAACATAAGGTTGAAGTTCAATGTGAATGAAGCACCTATTTGCTGCAAGAGGCTGAAAAAGCAAACTGTGTTTAGCTTTTCAAAAAATGTGTTTTTGTACTACTAGTACAAAAGTCTCTCTATTCTAGTCTTTCACTAGCTTCAAATATGGATGTATTGCACATTTTTTTTATCAGAATAACCTGGACTATTTGAAAATTAACATGTACATGATGTGAATAGTTGTATTCAAGATTTATGATGGATTATATAAACATGTAGAATTTAGGTTTGCCCAGAAAATATTGTTGCAAAATGCGTTTTATCAGAATTTAATCCAAATAATCTGAGACCTCTGTGTTTTTTGGTTAAACTGATAGGAATTATGAGGTTACAACAGCCTCATAATAAATAAATAAAAAAGGTGAATATGGATAAAATGACAAACATTTACTGAAAGTAACTTTTAATCAGGTTTAGTATAATAGAACACAAACTTTGATGCTCACATGTTGCTTGTTTTGCCGTAAAAACACAACAGGAGGAGTTCAAAGCATGCATGATAGCTCATTTAGCTAATGAGGACCAGAGTTATTGACATATTGATTGCCAATGAGATGGACCAAACGGTCAAACACAAACAGCGGACGAGACGCCAGCGTTCTCCTGGGACTGACAATGGAGTTTTTATAACTATGTTTGCAAAGTATGCTCCAACAAAACAGTAGAAGTTTGTTTAGGTGACATTGCCACAGGCTTATAAATCACGCCATTGCAAAACTACATGCAAAAGTGACAAAAAGAGCTGCTAGGGATGAGTGCAGGACATACAGTACAGTATAAGAGGCCACAATGGGCTATAAATATCACTTGACATACTGTTCTGAACCTCTGGTCCCAGACTAAAACTCATCCACTGTTACAGCCCACTGAATCCACTGTTTCTACAAAATCCCTACTGACTATACCCCTAGGTCATGGATCATGGATATTGTTATATTAATTTATCACAATTTGACACATTACTGTATCTGTAAACGTTCTGATTTCCTACTGAAATGTACCGATCTATAACGTCTGCACAGCACTTTGAGAAACGTATCTTCTTTCAAATATAATAGGATAAGACATTTAAACACACAGTATGTCATTTCTGCTGCTCTCAATCAAAACAATAACAAAAGACGGACTTTGGTGACGTTGTGAAGTAGCATGGGATCATGGGATATGTTGTCATTAATTAGAGGGACCGAAATATAAAGGATAAAAAAATAGAAATATATGTAATATAAGGAAAGTGTATACTGAAGTGAAGTGTGTACTGAAGTGTATATTGATACAGCAAAATGGCATTTCTATATGCAGAAAAAGTACTTTTTCTTATTTTGAATGTTAAAAGGATAAATAAGAAATGAAACTGGACATTGCCTTTAAAATTTTTACTGTAGATGACAATCTGAAGGGTATTCATACAGTATTTCCATTATATGGAGGCTATAAAAATGTCACTTTTATACAAGAAGTCGGGCAGACAAGGTGAAAGCAAAAACTAAACCAAATCTAATCAAAATCTACAACTACATATGCAGATTTCAGCTACTTTGGGAGCTGTCACTCTCCGATTAAGCCTAATATCCTTGTTCATACAGGAGTTGTTTATTTTTAATACATAATCCTATTGAGAGATGATACAAAAATACATAAACAAACCTCAAATTTAGCAAAATTTCAGTTTTAAGTGCATGTATCTGTTTTTGTGCCTGCCTGCTGCAGCAGCCTACATTATATTCTAACCAGATAGTGACGGCTTACTATAGACCCAACTCACTCCTCTCCCCTCCATTGTGAATTGCTCTGAATCGATTCTTTCCTGAGTCCTATTGGGCTTAAGTGTCCGTTTAAAAAATGCGGCACTTGTCTCATTTTTCTTCACAGCAACCTTTATTATCTAAAGGAGCTTAAGGTTTAGAAAATCAGATCCAATACTTGCTAGAAAGGTAGAAATAATATCAAAGAACACGACTGTTCAGAAATAAATATAAACATTTTTATACGTATATGTTCCCTCGCTCCAGGTCAAACTGAAATGCTTTATTGACCCGTTTGACCTGGTAGGTATGCATGAGGCTAATTGTGCTTTGAGTGTAGTTTTCTCATGATTTGGATTTTCATTAAGTCTAAGGACTAGACTTTCCGATTATAAATGTGACTGAGCAAGGTTAGCCTCATAAAGGAAACATTTTCTATTGTGCAAAAAATAAGAGGACGTGAGACACAAAAGATGTCAAGCAGTCAAAGAATCAACACAGCTTCACAAGACTTCAAAACTATCTACAAACTGCTCATTATATTGTTATCACAATGCGTGAGCTGTGTAAGGTAAAAACTTTGTGATTAATCTGCTCACAAGAACAGCAGTCCACTTTGTGTGTTCAGGTTTATAAAGTTAAAATGTTCCACAACTTTAGAAAGAGCTCCACTCTGCCAACAAAAATGACAGGCCTTTCCAAAGTGGCTGCTTTCCATCTGTCTTGCAGCCGCTCCCCATTGGCTGTCATATGAAAAAAGCCCTGGCAGTTTGTTAAAAAGCCTTAAAACTGGCCAAAATGGGGAGGGTATTTCCACTGTACCATGTAGTGTAATTCACTTTACTTTTTGTGTAAAGATGACATTCAAACAACAGTTATAAAGGCCTTGTTTTATATTTTTTTTGGATATCTATCTGTCTATGTTTGAACTGGATTTGCTGTTTTAGTCTTCAAACTCGTCTATCGACTGATAATCATGGGGAGTTCCTGGACATTTAAACCCGTCTAGGAGGTTTGGGCTTGCATGGCGCTCATCAATCAGCAAAATGTCACGTTAATTAAACTCTGAAGTGGTGGCAACTGCCTGGGAGTTCAGGACAGCACTTCAAGTAGTTGATAATCGCAGATCTGTCTGACAACCACACTGAAATATCAACAAACATTGGATGAATCGCCAGGAAATCTTGTTCAGACATTCATGGTCCCCAGAAGAGGAATCCTACTGACTTTGGTGATGTAAAAAACTAATGACACTCCCAATGGTATGAATTATAATTTATAAACATCAACATGTTAGCATTGTCATTGAGACAATGTTAGCATGCTGACGTTTGTGCAGCCTAACAGAGCCGCTATGGCTGTAGACTCTAAATGTCCATAAATCCACTTAGAAATCATCCGAATAAGACTCCTTTTAACTCCAGAACTTGCCTGAGAATTGCCATGTTTTTAAGTTTTCTTCATCATAAAAGTAACCCTGTGATAGGTGTCAGTTCATGCATGGGTACATTACAAACAGGAAGTGCTAAAAGCTAATTCTGCATGACTTTCAATGGTGCCAATTTGCCAAAATGTCTACAAATATAGCTTAAAAGAACGAGGCTCAAGTTGTAGCCCACAGCTAACCAGTTTAACTTCCTGTTTACATCCCCCGCAGCCCCCAAATTGTGGGAACTGTAGTTCCAAAACTTGGAACACAATTATCCCCCATATCATCAGTGAAATGTCTGATAGCATTAGCATTGTCATTGTGAGCATGTTAGCATGCTGACGTTAGTATTTGGCTTAAAGCACCACTGTGCCTAAGTACAGTCTCACAGAGCCACTGGCATGGCTGTAGACTCACTTAATTATTCATGTATTCATTAATTCCCATTCTTATACTTACCCTATGTGTCCCATTGTGCCAATAATGTCAATCAGACCACATTGTGCAGCAGCGTTTTGTCTATGATAATGTATATGCATGCTTAATGGACCACGGTCAACAGATATGAAATAAATTAAATATGAAACGTGTGTTCATGTGCCTTAGAAATGTCATCAAAGAAAACAAATATCACAGATAAAAGGAAATAATCACATACGTTATCCTCACCATCAGTTAAATTCCTCTACTTCCCACGTTGTCTTTGGTGATTTTGACAAACACTGTTTTCATGTCATTCATATATTTTTTGAATGCTTGGGGAAGCATAATTGCCTATTTTTGTTTACTCTTGTATTTCACACGCACTAAAACTCTCCACAGCAAACAGGTTTGGATGGTGTTTGACACACATTATTTTGATTAAAAACCTGTTCAGTGAAGAGCACTCATCGCTCCGGGCACTCGGAGGTGACCGCCTGATGACAGAGACATCAATAATCTCTTCTCCGGCGCTATTCACCTACAATACGTGGATGAAGATGACCGACAAGGACAATGAACAATCCAAATATTGGAGATGTGGATCAGGAGAATGATAACCACCTTATTATTACCCATAAATCACACAATTTCAAGAACTGGAGAGTGACATTACTTAACCACTTATGACTCTAATACAAAACATTTTTAGGGGTTTGGGACATTGGCCATGATGTGGCAAAGAGCCCGGTTCAGCCTTGGACATTTATTGTATGCCATCTCCCATCTCTCCCTCTCCACTCACTTCCTGTCAACTGTCTATTCTCCAATAAAGCAGCACTTTGTAAGAGGAGTGAAAGCAGTCCTCATCAGTGATGGGATGGGATGGGGAGGGGCTCAGCGTTTGGAGGAGTGGGACGTGAAGTGAAAGGGCAGGCCTCCTCAGTGTTGGGAATAAATACTGTCGTCACCAGTGGGAAATGCTCCATTTGTTTAATGTGCCATTTCCGAAGTGGAACCCTTGTAATCGTACAGACATGGCAACCTCACCGTGTATACCACCCCTCTGGAATTTGATCAGAGCTAAAACTGTTTACCAATGTTTGGAGCCTGACATTTATTGAAAGTGGCCTTTAGTAAAAGTCATAGCTAAAGCGTGAAGAGGTTTTCTGATGAGCCTGTGAAGCTTCTCCGTTTTCTGGGCCAATAAGACAGAAACCGGTGTGTTAAAAGAGCAATATATCAGTCAGTCGCATCAGCCAAGGGACAAGTGAGAACACTTATTTACTCAGACATGTGCAAATCAGTAGTACGGCTTGCAATCCCAAGCTTTAATGCTATTTAAGGTTTGGGATTGCACCAAGACACGAGACCACAAATGTTTGTGGAAGATGAAAAAATACATTGAAATGTTTATGTGCATCTGTGTGTGCCTTTGTGTGTTTTAGCCTGCTAGCGGCATGGGTACAGTATACAGTAGGGGTGGCCACGTTGGTCAGTTGGTTGGTCCATCACTTTGGTCCAGATATCTCAACAACTATTGGATGGATTGCCACTAAATTCTGTACATTCATGGTCCCCAGACTTTTCCTCTAGTGCCACCATGCGGTTGAAATTTTTGGTGTTCTGTGAAATTTGGTACAATTCATGTTCCCCTCAGGATGCATTGTAATGACTTTGATCCCCTGACTTTTCATCAGGTCAAAATTTCAGTTTGTCCAATACTTTGGTTTATGCACAACTGCTGACATTCCCATCTGCCTCAGCTGCACTTTGTGTTTGGTGCTAACTTGCAAATGTTAGCATGCTAAAGTGTTAAACTAAGACGTAGGGCTGTCCTCCACCAAAGATACTCTTAGTCGACTAACACTAATGTGATTTTGTCGACTAATCGATTAGTTGATTTAATCGACAGATCTGTAAAACAGAGTTTCCTCACAAAGAATCACACAAAAGCACCACTTTAAATCTCGTGTTTACCAGAGATGTGCTCATACGGTTCCAAAAGGACAGATTAGTTAAATAATCGACTAAGAGATCTACTAAGATGGTACATAGTACATACATAGGAAGCTCCGATATATACAACTTGGAACTTACTAATATGGAAATACCTGGGAAAAACCCCCAAATATGGACGCCTAATACATCTAATACCATCGTTCAATGTAATTAAAGCCAAACTTAATGGATACGGTGCTGTCAATGCACCGTATTTTAATCCTTAAATTACCACTCTGTTGCTAATATCCTTGAAAACCTGAAAAGGTCTGATTCTGAAAACCACAATGCACCCTGGGATTTTTTGGGGGCCTAACACACTTAAACAGAGAGGAAAAAAACAAATATGGATGCCTCACACCAGCCAAAGCCATCATTCAATGTAATTAAACCCAAATTTAATGGATAAGGTGCTGTCAATGCGCAGTATTTTAATCCTCACATTACCAACTCTCATCTTAATGATGTGAACGCTCAAAAGTCATTAACATTGGAATCTTTCTCATCACTTCCATCCACCCCAAATGACCACAGCACAGTACAGCCAGCTAGCATGGCTATAGGCTCTTTGTCTTGTTAGCTTTCACTTATCTAACAACATTTCTGAACTGCCTCACATCACCTCATGCTGCCTGCTGTTAGCTTGAATTAATAATATGGGAAAATTTGGGCACTACATTTGGAGGAAACACTGAGCAGTGCAGACTCCCTGGACTTTCAACCAGTATGTATGTTTCCTTTGTGAGTAAATGTGGTATTATGGGCCACTGTGTTCCATCTATTGCTCACATGACATTTGGGAATCTCGCTGTCAAGAACAAGTCAACTTTGATTTTGTCTGCCGCTTGTGGGGAACCCAATGTGTTGTTCCCGTCGCCGTGTCACTGCCTTAAGTATCCCAGACAGCACAAGAGTCAGCATGACATCTCTGCTCTATGTGCCTCCGTCTGCTGAAAAGACCCCGAGGCCAAGACATGAACAGTCAGCAAAAGTTTGGCCAAAGCGGGGATGTCATGACTCCCCGTGGTCCCTGATTCTAAACCAAACCAGAACTGCATGACTTGGAAATATGTACCTACTTTTCGCCTCATTGTTTATCTGAAATAAGGTCAATTAATGGTCTCACTGAGAAAACAAAGCGATGAACATTTTGTATTTTTCTTCCTTCCTCACGCAGTTATAACATTTTTTTTTTCAAACTGACC
>CAKAKR010062332.1:8405-22747 GCA_916700685.1 Adelosebastes latens
ACATGCATGGCGGCAAAATTGACAGTTGAATATTCTGGAAACACAAGATAGATACTGCCTTGTCTCCCTTTTAGATTGTTGCTACCTATTAGTAATTATATTGAGAATTTAAATGCTGACTAAGCTAACGAACTAGCGTTAGCTAGCTAACGAACTAGCGTTAGCTAACGTGCTAGCGCTAGCTAGCTAACTTGAATATAAGAAACACTACCGATTTTTGTTACCTGTGATACTAATGAGTATTTAAATATAGACGAAGCTAAGAACAGCTAACGACCTAACATTAGCTAGCTAATGTACATACATGGAGGAACATGCACTGTGTTAGCAAAGGTACAATACAACTTGATAATTTCACTTACCATGAAGTAACGTAACGTAACCACTGTAGTTTCCCTTAGTCTGGTCTGACGATCAAAATGGAACCGGCGGTGGTGAAAATAAAAAGTGTGTATCCAAACTGCTGCTGTCTCTCTCCTCAAGTTGCACTGGAGAACAATGATGATGATGCTGCTGCTGCTGCTGCTGCTGCCAGAGTGAGCTGTTGAGCTGTAGCGCTCAATGGTCAACTCGAAAAAAATACGCGCGAGAACTTAAAAAATAGCCGTTAATTTATTTTCCCGAGATTCTCAGCGGCAAGCAGTAGATTACTGTGAAAAGATACACTTGACCGCTGGGATCATGGGAGCAAGCGTTCTGACTCCCACAATGCATTGCTTTCACAGTAATATACAGTAAAAGCATTTTACAGTAGGTAACTGTTAGAATCTCGCTGTAAATTTACATCGAAGTGTTACAGTGTAGGATAATCACAGCCTCATGAAACTTTACAGCCACAAACTACAGACCTAGAGCATTCAGAGGATGGATGGCTTTCCTAGCTAGATTGACAATAAGGGGGTTTCTGAGCAGTTTACACAACATGAGTGCTCGCCATCCAATCGCCGAAAAAATGCAATTCTTGCAGAAATCTCCAAATGTCAAAAGTTTTTTATACCAAATCACAGCATGGCTTTTTCTATGGTGTTCCTGAAGGTCTTGGTGACTTAATGTGGTATCTTGGAGGGATTTTTGATCATTTTTGATCAATTCTTGAGTGGTAAAAAATGGTTAAATTTAGCACCAAATCTGTGTAACAAAGGGTATCAACCCAAAGCTGCACACTATAGAGCTGTAACTATAGATCTTCTGCCTCTCATATCTCTGATATAAATAGTGAACATGTGATCACATTACAGGATTTATTGGGGTAATTAAATTCAAGTAGGCCTATTTCTGACTTCATCGGCATTAATCATTTTGAATGCGTAAGACATTTTACTAATAATTAGGATACAAAAGTATTTTTTTACAGAGTGAAATATTGTGAAATCGGTGGATATTAGGGGCATGTTCCTGTATGCATTAATTATCTTACCGTCTTTGCATTCAGAGGTCTTATCCTCACACAGAGGCAGCAGAGGACGATAAACAACATACTCTCCTTCATCATGATTGAAGATATCTAAAAAGAGAACAGGCATTTATTATTCCTGCCTATTAATTCAATTCAATCCAAACTTTATTGCAGACTCAAGGTCCAGATAAAAAAACAAGACATTACATATAATACATTACATTACAAGATGCACAATAAAAAGTCATGATTAAAATAGATTAGAAATATAAATATATTAATGCCTTACATATAAAGAACTATACCAATGCCTCCACAGCTGTGATTGGTACCGTGTAGTGTTAAATCTTATGTTAGACAACCGCAAGATTATTTCAATCTCAGTCATTTAACTAGCATATAAATTTGTACATGAGATTTCTTAAGACAGTTTGAAAAGTATTTATGCCTGCAGACACAAACATTTCACTTGCACTGCAACATCTCAGTCTTTTGAGTAATATTCTCACTGCATCATTATATGCAACTTGAAGTCTCTGTAAGCTCACTTTTTTATAGTTTGACCACAAATGGGCTGTATACAGTACAGTGGTGTAGAATATGCTCTAAACAGAGACATCTTCACTCTCTGAACACATACTAAACTTCTGAGAGAGAATGTTTGCTTGTGCATACATCTACTATAGCGGCATTGCCTATATAATGTATATCCTCATCTGTGATGTCTTCAGTAATGAAATGTCCAAGATATTTTACCTTATTACAGACACAAAGATTGTTAACAGAAAATTTGAAGTCTGGAAATTATAGACATTTTGAGTGTGCTGTACTGGCATATGTATTGGATATCATGCACACCATACACAGAACATACATTGAGGAACTATTAACTTTAAGTGAATAGAAATGCATCACATTCAGATTATAAATCCATTAGAACCAGAGACATTTTATAATACAATTATAACTAAAAATCACTTACTTTCACTTTCTCCAAAAAAAATTAAACCAACATCTTCCACTTATGTCATTCCCCAATTATAACATCTACTCACAACATTTTCATGATGCACTAAACACAAAATGAACTGAACAATCATTGCATTTGATCTCACCAGGTAACGGTGCAGCAGGTGCTGTGACGGTCAGATCCAGTGAGGTCTTCGGTCTGTATGGTACCATCAGTCATCTTCTCTTATATCAGAGCAGGGTGGAGTCACTCCATAACCTCCACTCATGGACTTACCAAAAGGATTTCCCCAGATATTTTTAGGTAGCCAGCAAAACACTTTTTTTCCATTTCATCAACTCCAAAAGATGGAAGTTGCGTGGTGAAACGGTCAGTTCACCCAAATTACAAAAATACACAATTTTCTCTCTTACTTCAAGTGGGATACACCCATGCAGATAGTTTTGGTTTTACTTGCACAGGTTTTGAGATGTGTGTGTGAGAAATGCTGGTCAATCTAGCATCAACTCAGTAACCCATGAACATAAAACACTGGGTCACCAATCACAGCCAAAAAATTATTGTTTTGACCCATTTTTGGTGTTATTTATATAATTTCCATTGGGCTTTTCAGTCATACCAATATGTTGTTATTGACCCAGTAACAATGTCATACTTATAATTCTGTTGGGCCATAAATTAAACCAAAAAGGGTGGTTACTTTTACCCAGTGTAATGCTATTTTTAATAAATTATTTTTTTTAAGTATTAATTTAATAAACCATGTTCTGATTAGATAAAATAATCTTTTGACAAATTAGAAAATAATTACTTATTTAAAATTAAAGTTTAAAAAAAAGAAACAGCTCACTACACTCTAAACGAAGGCACAATGCATTCATCCAAATTTGGATTATTTCCAAAATACTTTAAATAAAACTTATTTCCTATAAAATAAAGAACATATTGAATATGTTATCATTTATGGCTTATAGTTCTTGTAAACATTGATTATTTTGTACTGAGGACATGGTAAAATTAAGCATGTACCAAATAGAGTAAAAAAAATATTGTATGCATTTTTCTGTGTATGTGAGAAGACCTTTTCTATAATTAAAGCCATTTTTTTAAGTATTGGATGAATTTTAAAGAAAATATCAACTCATGGGTACAGAATGTTACTGCACATCAGGAAACAAACCAGCCAGCTGTGTGTGGGGGTCAGATAGGTCTCCGATATGAACCAACATGGGTCATTATTTCTTCTGCATTAGAAAACAATCCAACAGAAAAGACCCAAATCCCACTTAACCAGAAAATGTGTTCGTAATTGACCCAGTGTTTTCTAAAGGGTGCAATGACTTTATTCACCGTCGCGCAGTCTGCCAGCCAGAAGTGGGTTGTCCGTTATTGGTCATGGCAGCTGACAAAAGAATTTGTATTCAACATAAATATTGAAATACAAGTATACACTTTGGCTTTTCAATATCTTCCTCTAATGGCTTTACTGAGTGGCCATGAGTAAGCATTAATCAAGTCATCATTCCTCTTTTACTTAGAAATGGAAGAGTGAAGTTAGCATTTTTTTAATTAAAAGGAAGTTAAAACTGAAACCAACTTCTGGTGAAATACACATTTAGTCTTCTTTGGGAAAACCTTTAACTGCTTGCCAAACAATCTTAAACTGTATAGCTCAGGAAATATTATAATATATTTTAGAAAATGCAGTTCAGTGTAGTTATCTTGCAATGGTGGGACCATTCAGAGGCCTGTATGAAGTAGCAGGATTTAATAGATTACAGTAGTCTACATTATGCCATTTGATAATGCTTTGGCATGCATAACTATTTCAGCCTTCTTTCAGCTGCGTCCCAGGCGGTGTGAAACAGACTTGAGAGCAAGTAAAAAAATAAATATAAAAACATAATTCAAAGTGGTAAGCAGCCCCAGCATAAATCCAGCTGTCCTTCCTGCATTTGTCAGTTAATCTGTGTTGTTTTCAGTCTGGATTATGACTTAAACTTCCCATTTGTGTAATATTACCATACGATCCCCGTACCGAGCTGATTGATCGGTAGGCGGTGCTTTCATACGAGTTGATCTCTGGTCTGGAACATAACCTGCTCCGGAGCAGGTTAGCAGTTCAGCATCAGTTACCATGGTGATCTACCCCGGTAAGAAGTGAACCATCTTCGTAGCACTGAAAACCCTGACGGGTTAAACCTGAAGTTACCTCGCTAACCGCAAATCCTGCTTCATAGTACCGGCCTCTGAACTCGGTGCGCAGATTGTATGATAACATTACATAAATATGAAGTTTAAGTCATAATCCAGACTAAAAGCAACAAAGTTTAAGTCCGTTTCACACCACCGGAGTCGGGGACGCAGCTAAAAGAAGGCTCAAATAGTCACACATGCCACATATTTACCAAAGGACATAATGAAGTGTAATCTATTCATCCATTCTATTCTGAAAGCTTTTTATAATATCACTGCCCCATCCAGACGAATATATCCGACTTCTCAGGCCGTTAAATTAATAAATCTGTTAATTTACACATTGGCAATTTTTTCTTTTGCCAGCTGTCCTTCCTGCATTCAGCAGCTTCAACTGTGTTACTTTTAGTCTGGATTATGAGTGAACACTCATAGCCAGACAGAGAAACCCTGGGTTGATTTACAGAGTTGGTCCACGGTCGTAGGACAGATTAGCGGGATCTCGTTTGTTAGGGTTAGTTAAGTCAGATAACGAGAAGATCCCCTGGGTATGTTGAACTCGCTTCGTAGTATTTCGTTACACAAAGGTCATTGTGAATCAGTTTGACGGATAGTTTTCCTAAGCCATAGATCACTTCGTAGCCTTTCATACTACCCAATTTAAATTTGATTGAAAAGCATTCAATGCAACATTAAGACGCATCAAATACACTTCTAGTAAGAGTGAATGTACAACCTTTATTTATTTTCTTTCAACATGAATAATCAAAAAACACACAATTGTGGAGTTTAAAATTCAAAAGTACTCTGAACATCAGGGGTCTTAAAGACAAAGGCATCATCTGTACTGTCGACCTTGACTCCCAAGACCTCACCCTGGAGGGGGGAAATAATGTATAAAGTTGTCAATTTCAAAACTGCAAATAGAAATATTACATTGGAGCCCTTCTACAAAGGGTTAAAACATATGGGCTCCACCACCTTCAGATATGGAATATGCTTAATGCAAAGTTTTCTATGAATTTCACAAATTTACCTAGATGTTTTATCGCTGTATGATTAAATAAATCACTCAGAATCTGCTCATTCGTCAATTTATCACAACTTAAAATGTACTCTAAAATATTAATGTAGGGAATTTGTCATGTGTCATCAGCTACTTACATCACCAAAGTACTTCTCTATGAGGGCATGAGCAGCCTGGTACACCATATCGTTGTCGTGGTTCTGCAGCATCTCGATGCGGTCCAGTCCTCCCAGCTCTTCAACCAACAGGCTGAGTTTCTCCGTCTCGTCGAACTTCTCTGCCGCCTGAAAAAAGTCACGTACAGTAACTGAAATCATCCATCATCTGCCCGGTTTAAAGCTGAAGGTAGAATTGGAGCAAATCCGATTAATGACTAATCATTGTCTTGTTTTTAAAGTTCTAAATGGGCTCCATTAAATTATTTTATCCAGAGGAAACACAAATACGATAAATAACAGCACAAACTAGGGGAGACTGTAATGTACCTACTGTAGGCGCAGAACTAAATTTAGTCAAATGGTGGTGTCCGTTAGAGAAAGACATTCCTGGAACAAATTACCAGCACATATCAGGGACTCTACTTAAAGCTGAAGTAGGCGAGATTGGAGATAATATGATTCAAAAAAGTTATTTTAAAACGGTCGCTATATCCTGACAGTAGTACATGAAACAGGTAACCTGAAAAAAAAAAAAATCATGTGCCTCTGTGTCCTTTCGGTGCTTCTAACAGCATCTGCAAGATTTCACAGACCGGAGGAAAACAACCAGTCAGAGCTGATCTGAGGTCTGCTGTCTATGAGAGCCGACTGTCAATCACTCGTGAACTCTGATCAAACGGTCAAACTAGGCAGCGCTGATCAAATATGAATCAATATTCTGTTACTGTAATGCCTATTTCTCTCCTCAAATGTTTTCAGAAACATCTTGTAGTGTACTGTTTAGCCGTAAAATGAGGGTTTGTGACTCGGCAGCCATGTTGAGATCTTTTGAGGAAATACCAAGCACCACCCACCAGCCGGAGCACAGCCCATAGGAACGCTCCCTCTCTCTGAAATGACCTGTGATTGGTCAAAGTCTCCGGTCACGGGCTAGCTTTTCTAAAGACTGAAAACAGAGCCATGAGGAGGTGCAGAAGTCTAGTTTTCTCTCAGAACACTTGAATTACAATATGCTGAAAGGTTATTATGGTCTTTTTGCCCAATGATGCCAAAAATATACAGCCTACTGCAGGTTTTAAGTCAAACTGTAGCACGTTTTAGACTAATTAGGGTGTAAAAAGTTGAGCTGTTTCTCTCCTCACCATGAAGATGTTGTTGATGGCTTCCAGTATGACTAGAATGACTTTTGCATCTTTGACCTGCAACAGGTTGATTATGGCCTCCAGGGCTCCACTCTGCACCAGATGGACCACTTGCTCCACAGTGCCCCCGCTGGTGAAGTTATTCACTGCCCACACTGCCTCCCTTTGAGTTTTGAAGTCTCCCTGAAAAAAAAATAAATACAATTGTTCAGCTGCTTTTCACATAACATGTGTTACAGTCCAGTGAAAACTACAGAATGTAGTCCCTGCTTGCATCTGCATTACAAGACCACAAATATGAAACATAAATGCTCACATTCCTGAGCTGTTCCACCAGAGGAGGCAGCAGGCCGCAGGTGATGAGCTGTTGGATTTGCCTGCAGGGTCCTGCAGCGATGTTGGACAGCGCCCACGCTGCCTCCTTTTGCACGCTGGCCTTTGGGTGCCTCATCAGTTGAGGGAGGACTTTCAGAACGCCGCCATCAACTGCTGCCTGGGTCTGCAGGTCTGAGCCGCTCACTATGTTCCCGATTGAGCGGAGAGACGGGGTCTGGAGGTCAGACAGGTAAACTGATTAGCTTTATAGGCAGTGACAGCGCAGGTATAAGATTCTGGCCTATGACCAAACTTCAAGTAGCCACGCTTTAGTCAAAGTTGGAGGTGTCACAACATGTAGCACTACTAAGGCAGTGGCAATCTGGTCCAAGTGTCACATGCAGATCTTTGCCATCTTGTACAATGTTTAAAATTTTAGTTCTATAGTGTGTTGCGTTTGAGACACTAAGGAGGGTTGACCATATGAGGGGTGGAAGTAACAAATTAATTGATAAAATCGGTGATGAGATGCACATGAATTGAAAAAGCAGTAAAACTGGATGTGAAATAAAAAAAAAGGGAGTGATAAATTAAAGTGATTTGATTAATTTGAAGCCAATTTGACTAAAACAGATGAGATATGATGAAAACAGACATGTTTCATCATTTTCACCATCTTACATTCATCATTCACAACACCCAACTGACATTTATTGTTTACAGCATACAATTTGTATTACTTCTGCCCAATCACTTCTCCTCTTCTATTATTTTTGTTACTCCCACCCTTGAGGCCACTTTCCTTAAATGATTAATGGCAATTTTGTGTTATGAATGATGAGTAAGATGGTGAAAATGAAACGTGGCTCTGTTTTCATCATATCACGACTGTTTTAGTCACATCGACTTAAAATAAATCAAATCACGGTAACACTTCATTTTACAGGTCCGCAAATTTCATGGTAATAAGGTGATAATTAGCAAGTAACCTAGTTTAAATTTGTTTGGAATTTCTGCCAAATCACCCCAATATTTACCTCAATTTATCAAAAATTACTTTATTATAAACATTTAATAATTATATTCTGCTATTTCCCAATAACTGGCAATTAATTCAATACATTTCCAGGGAAAGAATAAAAAGTTAATTGATTTACTTTATTTCCAGGTCTGCTGGTAAATAATAATAATAAACAAATAACTTATTTGAAATTTCTTTAAAAACTCCCTGAATCATTACATTAGCTACCAGGTTACATTTGTGTAGACAATAAATCACACAATGGTGAGATTTGTGCCTGATCAGAAGTGTCTATTAGTTTTGGTTTTCCACCTCCAATGAAGAGCAGCGCACAGACAATTCTCAAGCCTAAAGGACCCTATTTTAACCAGTATATGTTATTTTAGCATATAATTATTAAATAATGTTTATAATAAAGTAATGTTTTTATCAATTTTGAGGTAAATATTGGGGTAATTTGGCAGTAATTGCAGATAAATTTCAAATAAGTTACTTGCTAATTATCACCCGATTACCATGAAATTTGCGGACCTGTAAAATAAAGTGTTACCTTTATCGCTCCATTTTTCATTTCACATCCATTTTTACGGCTTCAGTTTTCAAATCACCTCCATTTTCATCAATTATTTTGTGTTACTTCCACCCCTCATATGAATGATCCTATAACACCGTACCATGACACTGAGCTCCTCGTGGCTCATTAGCTCCACCAGCCGAGAGACGATGCCAGTCTTCACCACCACATCGATGCGGTCGTTGTCCCCGTCTGAGAGGTAGGAGATCGCCCAGCATGCATCAGACAAGATGTCCTTATCACTGAGATGGAGCAGCTGGATGAGAGAGGGAAGCACCTGAAGGAACGACAGTTGTTAGTCATCTTGCTGGCGTTCTGGCACCTTCTCTGGACTGGGAATGAATCTTCTGCTCAAAACATCTGTAAGGATTTTTTATTACCCAGCTGTGGTTTCCCTTACCTGCTGGACTGCTGACAAGGGTGGAAACGGGTTCTTATTGCGACACAAGTTGGACAACGTCCATGTCAGGTTACGCAGGTAGCCAACCTGGAATGATAAAAGTGTTGTGACCAACAGGACTGTACAGCAGCAAAATTTAGACTTCAGGCCAACACCTGAGGAAAAGGTTAAAGGTGAACTCTGCAGATTTTACACACTAAAGTCTGGCTCAATCCCAATGTCTCCCCTAAGGCCTTAAACCCTGAACCCTCAGGGACTTGATTGACGTCACCTGGTAAATGGTTGAGTGTGAGAGGCGGCGAGGGCTTGATATGGTATAAATACGGGACAGCACTTTGTGGTGACATATAACGTTACCTTGACGACACCAATTGTGGGATTTTATTTTACATTTCTTACTGCCCATTTCAGTCTTCCAGGCTTTTGCCCTACAAAACGAGGTAACCGTCCAAAAAAAGCCTCCATAAAGCAAAATAAAAAGAAATGGTTGATGAATAAACCAGGTGTGTAATATAGTCTAATGCTTGTATTACTCTGATTTCATGTGTTTTTTTATGTACCATCTTAAATCCTTAATGTTAATGTTTGTGTAAATTTAAATATGCCAGGCTGAACACCCATGTGCTGTCGTCCTCGTTTTCTTTTATGCATCTGGGCTTCCTCTGGTAACCGTGTGTTTAACGTCACAATGCTATGAATTGTAGGTAATTCCCTAAGGCAAAGTCTGCAGAAATGCAGACTTGCAGAAAGTGTTCATAAAGGGCTCAAAATGTCTGCGAGAGAGCCCTCAAGGACTTGATGATTGACAGTGAGATAGCCCTAAACCCTGTGAGTCTGAGCGTGGATGTTAGGATTGGGCCTCTGTTCACAGATCTACTGCATGTGTGGGGAAAAAAAGCTGTATAAAAAGGCAGCAATTGGCTGATGTGAGGCGCCCAAATTTGTTGGTTTTTGGGCGCTCCCATATTAGTAAAAGCCAAGGCTGCAGTCAAAAAATAAAAAAAATTACATCCTGATCGTCTTTTCCTAACCACTTTTCCTCGACGGAAAACGTCATGAGGTGTTAAGAGAATCTGACTGCACTTCACTACATTAATTAAAATGGTTGTCACTGTCCACTCAATAACATGAATCCCAATTAGTATGACTGTATGAAAATATTTCATACCACTGCAAGATAATTTTCATGCTATCGCTTTAAATGTTGCGGCCACAAGGAATTGTGGGGCGTCATTATCTCTGTTCCTTTGGTAAAGGATGGTCCAGTGTATCCTATGCTAAAGGAAGCACTGAAGCACCTTTCCTTAACATTTAGAGAATTCAAACTCTTATCATGGCTGCTACTGAGATACTTCCGGGTCATTTCACTCCGACATGAAACTCCGTACCCCGGTCCTCATCTCTGCTTGAGGCTAGCGGTGCAAGGCTACATTAGCCACTACTGGCATAACGCATACAAATCTCAAAATGAACAGTTTGTGGTTGAGATGCATTGTGGGGAATTATGTGCCAGATTTTGATAAGAATGTGGGTGGCAAAAAAAACAAAACTAAATAATGTCTTTTGTTCTTTATCTATTTTGACACTTTTGTGTGCAATGTATATCAGCGGAGTGCTCTTTAAGCTTTACCAAGTCTGTGTCTGAGGTCAGGAGTAAATGTGGTCCATGTAGATAAAACCTACACATCTCAAAAATGTTTAAGCAAACTTATCAGGGTTTGTAAAGCAGATTAATTTAAAGCAATTTTCCCCTGACCCTTTATGATAAAGCCGTCATACTCAAGTGAAATAGAAAAATAGACCTCGAGTGTGTAGTTGGAGCTGGTGTTGTTAAGTTTTGACTTACTGGTGTGTCTGGGCAGATGCGGGCCAGTAAGGCTGGGATAACGTTGCATTCAATCAGGATGTCTCGATAAGCTGCACCATCACCTGTAACAAGAAGTTATATTTATACAGCCACAGTGAAACTGCTGTAGATTCTGTGTACCACCAGGTTTATATTAAAAAACAAAGTTCTTTATTTACAGGGCAAGACAGAACGCCATATTAACATTTGAAAGACATGAGCCCTCATAGGTCAATCACTTATTTCCTCAGTTAAACATCCTAAATTTATCAGTTGTATTAATTCAAAAGGTAAAATCCAGGCATGACTAACATATATAAACATTAATTCAACTTAGCATTTTACCTGCAATGTTTCCAAGAGCCCAGACAGCCTGTTCGCTGATGTGCAACATCGGTGAAGCCAGCAAGGCAATGAAAGCGGGTACAGCCCCATGTTCCACCACCTGAGACACAAATACGTAGTGTGTTCAACTTTCAAGCCACCAAGAAAAGCCTTCAAGACAAGTTGTTAAATGTGCAGTAGGCTGAATCTTTCTGGCATCATTGGGCAAAAGTTCCATAATAACTTTTCAGCATATTGTAATTCAAGTGTTCTGGGAGATAACTAGACTTCTGCACCTCCTCATTGCTCTGTTTTCAGGCTTTAGAAAAAATCTAGCCCGTGACGGGAGACTTTGGCCAATCACAGGTCATTTCAGAGAGAGCGTTCCTATTGGCTGTTCAGCTGTCAATCACTCGCAAACTCCGATCAAACTAGGCAGCGCTGATCAAATATGAATCAATATTCTGTTACTGTAATGCCTATTTCTCACCTCAAATGTGTTCAGAAACATCTTGTAGTGTACCGTTTAGCTGTAAAATGAGAAAGTGTGCTCCGGCTGGTGGTCGGTGCTTGGTATTTCCTCAACTGATTTCAACATGGCTGCCGGGTCACAAACTCTCATTTTACAGCTAAACAGTCCACATTTTTATTTAACTTTTTGCGACACATACTATAATTTTTGACATATTATGCTATGACTTTTTTTTAAGCTCGGCTCTGATTGGTTGTTTCCCTTCGGTCTGTGAAATCTTGCAGATGCCGTTAGGAGCACCGGAGGAAAAAGAGGCACATGATTTCTTTCAAATTACCTGTCTCATTCACAGTTTTATAAAAATAACTAATCATATTTGCTCCATTTCTACCTTCACTGCAGCTTTAAAGTCTCTTTTTAAAGTTTCAAGATGTTTGAAGCATAACACTTCATAAGCCCATCTTATCAAGGTTCATGACAGACTAACAGTCAACATAAGTCATGGTAAACATTAGGCTAGCCATGATTGTGCTTCATAGTGTTCACACCTGTTGAGTGTGCCAAGATGTTCCAGAGGCGATGTTCGTCAGGGCCCAAGCTGCTTCAAACTGCAGAGTCGGCTCATCGTCCAGCGACAGGAAGGACACAAAGCGGGACAGCAGACCTGCGTCTATGACCTCCTTCAGAGGAGGGTTACGCTCCTGAGACAGCAGCTTCCTGAGGGAAGGATGGAGGAAATGGAAACATTAGCCTAATCTAGTTTTCCCCCCCCCAACATTGGAGAGAAAGATATTCAAGTAACCCAATAAGTTGAAAGTGTCCATTACAATTTCCCAGGAGCCCCATCCTTCACCTTTGAAGATGGAGACAAAGGTTGGCATTTTGGCTTGATACACACCATTACATGATTTATCCGACCAATTCTGTTGATCGACTAGATCAATAAATCCATTTTGGCACCAAATGGAACCACAACCACTTGTATCTCCAGTATTTTATGCAACAGATCCCTGGTTTATACAAAGATGAAGAGCTCACCTGGCTGCCTGACAGCCTCTGGTTTGGGACTCCTTGCAGTCAGAGTTCACATTTTTAATGATCTCCTCGATGGGTAAAAACCCCACCTACAATAGAGACAGACACAACGTTAGAGGCTCCACCAGTGGCGGCTGGTGAACATGTTTCTAGGTGGGGCTGTGGTGCCACATCTAATCAATTTCAGCAAACACCCTGGTGTGATTTAATGCAAAAAAAAGTGAAGGTATCAAAAACACATTACTACTTTGCAGTTAAATAATTAACAATTATTTTATTCCAAGAGGAAGAGTAAATAATGCTTTTTAAAAAACACAACAGTATAACATGTCCTCAGTGGTGGAATGTAACTAAGTACTTAAATAACATTTTGAGGTACTTCTACTTTACCTGAGTATTTCCATGTTCTGCTACTTTCTACTTCTACTCAACTACATCTCAGAGGGAAATTAGACTTTTTTACTCCACTACATTTATCTGACAACTTTAGTTACTTTACAGATTATTAATACAAAATATAATCACATTACAATCAAATTACTGGGTGCATTCCATATTTAAAACAAATACTGACAATTTATATATATTTTTTTAATAGTAGTAGTAGTATTAGTAGTAGTAATGTTTTTTTTGTGTGTCTGTGAACTGACCATGTCGCTGGACATGCAGTCAGCAGAGAGAGCCTCCTCATCTGGTAGAGATGACAGAGTTATGGTTCTTCTCTTCATGAAGTTTTCATCCTTGTGAGCTTTACGCAGCTCCACGCACACAGTGATCCTTTTCTCTCGAAGTTTCTGCAAGAGGTCGAGAGATGCATGGTCAATAAAACGTATATTAATAATAGCACGACCTTGAACATTCAACATGAACTTACTGCTGGATCTTTCCCCTTGTTCTTGAATTTGGAGATCCGCTCGCCGACAACGTTCTTGGTGGGCATGATGGACACGAGCTCTCTGCTTCACTCAGACTGATGAAAACTTAACTGAAAACTCCACAGGGTTGTTATAAGGAGGAGAGCCGCCTCAGGTGAGTCTAATTAGCTGGGATTGATGTACGTGCAGGTGCAGGCAGCTGTGCGCTAATGAGCGTTTGGTAATTGGTCTGTGGACTCCTTTCTTTGCAGTAGCCAATGTGTAAGAAGAAGAGTATTTTTTAATGTATTTTTGTATTACCTGTAGTACCGTGCGATCTGTAGGGCTTCTACACTGTAAACAATTGCTGTTAATTTACAGCAGGATTTCAACAGTATTAACCTGTTATTGCTAAAAACAGTGCTTTACTGTTAATACAAAAGAAAACCTGTTAAATTATGCTCATAGGCCGTTTTTTAACTGAACTATAATGCATTCTTAAAAAACAGCACTTTACTGCTGATCAACTGTCTAAAGTATCATCAGTAACAGTTTCATGCAGTATTTTTTTAATTCTGGGACCTGATCTGCACATGTGAGGCTTGTACATTG
>CAKAKR010062333.1:0-56171 GCA_916700685.1 Adelosebastes latens
AGAAGCAGCGACTTATTTAACTAAGTAGTACCAGTAGTAGTAGTAGTTGGACTGTCTCCCTGTGTTTACAACAGATTAAACACACTAAATGACAAGTTTAGCCAGTGGTGAGGAAGAATCCTACTCAGATAGTACTACCTATACATATAAATGTACTTTATTGATCCCAAATTGGTAAATCCTTGTTACAGCAGCAGGTTCATCCAGGCAATGTACAGGAACAGTAAATATACATATCAACACTAGAGATAATATCTCTTACCTCAGTGTAGAAATACTCTGTTACAAGTAAAAGTATTAGCATCAAAATAAACTTAATAAAAGTACTACATATGCAGAATGGCCCATTTCAGAATAATATGATGGATCATAAAGTTGGAGCTAATTTTAATTACTTTATATGTTGTATATAAACATATAAACAATTAAAATAAAATAAAAAATAAAAACATTGGGTATATACCCAACATGGGTAGCTTGTGAATTAATCAATGAATGCCATCTTATCTTAACCTACATCATAATGTATTTGTTGATAATATTTTGTAGTATAAATCTGAATCTGTAACTATATATATAACATATAAAGATGTACTTTATTGATCCCAAATTGGTAAATTCTTGTGTTACAGCAGCAGGTTATCCAGGCAGTAGATATACATATCAACACTAGAGATAATATCTATAGTATACACTTCAATTACCTCAGTGTAGAAATAGCATCAAAATATACTTAAAGTACCAAAAGTAAAAGTACTCAATATGCAGAATGGCCCATTTCAGAATAATATGTTGGATCATAAAGTTGGAGCTAATTTTAATTACTTTATATGTTGGGTATAGCTTGTTTATTTGTTTATTTGTTTTGCACAATTTAAGACTATACAACATAACAAAAAAATAATTGAATAATATACAGTGCAGGAAGAGGCAAAAAACCCCCACTGGGTTTATCTGAAGCCTCCACCCAGAGACAAGATTAATATAAAGAAATAATATATTAGATAATAGTGATAACAAACAATTAGGACAAGATATATATATAATAACAACAATAACAATACAGTAAATATATAAAAAAAGATAGGTGTGTGTGTGATAGCTTGTGAATTCATCAATGAATGCCATCTTATCTTAACCTACATCATAAAGTATTTGTTGATAATATTTTGTAGTATAATAATATCTGAATTTGTATCTAAAGTAAATCGAATAAATGTAGATGAGGAAAAAGTACAATATTTGCTTATTTGTTAATTGTAAAGAGGGAGAAAATGGAAATATTCACGTAAAAAAATACAAGTACCTCAAAATTGTACTTGCGTACAGTACTTGAGTAAATGTACTTAGTTCCTTTCCACCAATGAGTTTCACTGTAATTTTTTTGATTTTGATAGTGGGAGGATGACATAAGAATCTGTGTTTATTTCCCCTCTCAGTTCTCCTTTTATATCCCATTAAACTTTCGTCAGATGGGATGATGACAGAGAAGTACAGATATAGCGGTCAGGACTGATAGATTTAGTAGATTTATTGATTTATCTGCAACTAGTTTGATGATCTATGAATCATTTCAGACATTGATCACACAGATATTCACTGGTGTCAGTCTCTCAAATGTGAAGAGTCGCTGCTTTTCTCTATTTTAAATCATTAAGTGATTTAATTTTTTCTGGATTTCGGACTGTTGATTGGACAAAACAAGACATTTGAAGAGTGGGAAACTGTCCATTTTATGGACATAATGACTCGATTAATAAAAAAAAATGATATGCAGATTAATCTACAAAGAAAATAATCCTTAGTTGCAGCCCTACAAGTAAGTAATAATCTGATTTAGGACAAAATAAAGGGTGTAAAAGTTAGAAAGAAAAAAAAAAATGGGTTGCAACTAATGATTATTTTCATTCTTGAATTATCTGCTGATTATTTTCTCAATTAATCGATTCATAGCTTTGTTTATAAAATATAAAAAAAAAAAAAAATCCCAAATGCCCATTATAATTTTGCATAGCACAAGGGGATCTTGTTTTATCTAACAAACAGTTTAACACCCGAAAGATTTTCAGTTTACTTTCATATAAGACACAACAGCAGCACATTTTCACATTTGAGAAGCTGAAAACTTTGTTTGAAAAAAACATTAATTGATTATTATAATAGTTGCAGATACATTTTTCTGTCAATCAACTTGTTGATTAATTGACAAATTGTTTCCGGTCTGAATAAAACATCTTCAGCACCGTAAACTATTCTATTTGTCTAGGGATTACAGACTGGTCACCAGTGGTGGAAGAAGTACTCCAATCTTTTACTTAAGTAAGATTTTGAAAGCAGGACTACATGTAACAGAGTATTTCTACACTGTGGTATAGTTTACTTAAGTATTAGCATCAAAACATACTAAGTATCAAAAGTAAAAGTAGGCTAGTTTTTCTGCAGAATGATCCATTTCAGAATAATGTATGTTATTGAGTTATAAGTATTGATGCATTAAAGAGGACCTATTATATTTTTGTGCTCTTTTCCCCTTTCCTTTAGTGCGTTATATAGTTTTTTGTGCATGTTAAATGTCTGCAAAGTTACAAAGCCCAAAGTCCACGCCAAAAGGAGTTACTCTCCCCCACAGAAACACTGCTCCTGAACTGCCTGAAACGCCTCGCTTGAAGTCCTGCCTTTTTCTTCTGTAACTTGGTGATGTCACAAAGTTACACATTTGCATAATACCTGCCTAGCGGCTAGTTTGGCACTCAAACAAAGCAAGTTAGAGCGTAGCTGGAGCGGAGTCCGAAGAGTTTGGTTCGGTTGACCAATCGGAGCAGACTGGGCTTTTCGCTCAAACGGAGCGTTTCAGACAGAGGGTGAAAAGAGGTGCTGCAGCACAGCCAGTATGAGAAAAATAAAGAGTTTTTCGAACATTAAAGCGTGTAAACATGTTCTAGTAGAAACCCAAAATACAAGTATGCACCTGAAAATAAGCATAATAGGTCCTCTTTAATGTGTAATCACTTTAATGTTGCAGCTAGTAAAGATGGAGCTGATTTTAACTACTTTATATACTACTGGGTAGCTTAATCAGTAATAATATATCATAATGTATTTGTTGATTTATACTTTGTGTTAATAATCTGAATCTGCAAAGTAACGTGTGACTAATCAAATAAATGTAGTGGATTATTGGCTTCCAAGGTGGTGTGGAGTGGAAGTATAATGTATTATAAATTGGAAACACTCAAGTAAAATACCTCAATATTGTACTTAACCACAGTACTTTAATGATGTGTTTTTCCCAACAGCTGGAAGGTGAGGGAGTTGAAGCTGAAGAGATGAATACTGATGTTGCTCTCTTCACATCTGTACACCCGTGGAGTAAAACCAGCACCCGGCTGAACCTCCCAGACTCTGACACTTCTGCATGGATTTTCCCTTCCCTCCTCCCGGCTCCAAACTCCGCCCGTCCCTCCTGTGAGAGAATGTACCCCGGCGAACCCGACCCCTCCCCGGGACCCCAGCACCTGCCGGAGGCCCAGCTGGACCTCTTCCACAAGCTCGGGTACTCCACGGATCAGGTTCAGGCCGTTCAGCAGATGTTCGGCCCCAACATGGACACAGATAAACTTCTGGGGGAGCTGGTGAGGATCGGGGCCAGCCGGGACCCCGGCCGGGGGGCCGAGCAGGGGCCGGTGACCACCATGTCGGTGCTGGTGCCCAGAGACGACCTCCAGGCTGCGGGCCCCACCATGCTGCTGCCTCTTACTGCATCGTCTCCTCCGAGCAGAGAGGAGAACGGTGAGGATGAAGACGCTCTGAGACCCATTGTTATAGATGGGAGCAACGTGGCCATGAGGTGAGACACTACAGCTGAAAGGATTTATTAGTCCGTCGTCAGAAAATTTATCAGCAGCTATTTTGTTAATAGATAAGAAATACCCAAAATTCACTGATTATAGCTTCTCGAATGGGACAGTTTGCTGCTTTTTTTCTGTTTTACAGAATTGACATCTGGAACGATTTGTCAATTAATCTACTAGTCGATCGACAGAAAATTAATCAGCAACTATTTTGAATTTTGAATAATAATTTGAATCTTTTTCAGCAAAAAATTGCAGATTTCAGCCTTTGAAATGTGATTTCTTTGCTGCTTTTTATTTATATATGTTTATATATAAAATATAATGTGCTATTTTTCAGTATATTCTTAGGTTTTATAGATTCAAGATTCAAGCCCTTTATTGTCATTGTGTAGTACAATGAAATTAGATTGTGACAATCCTAAAGGTGCTAATGAAAAGATAATACAATAAAGAAGAGATAATACAATATAAATATAAAAAATATAAAAGATAATACGATATAAAAATACAATATGTATATTGGTGAGATTACAGTTTTGCCAGATTATCAAGATTGATCAAGAAAATAATCGGCAGATGAATTGATGGTTAAAATAATCGCTAGCCGTAATAACTTTTTAACCTTTTCCACACCTGCGTACTGCTCAAGAACAGGGAGGAGTAAAGCCCTTTTGTCACTTTGTTTAATTAAGAAAGCTCTTTTGTTGTGACAGTATTGCTTCTTAAAATTATAGTTATTATCACAATCTGGTTTTTGGGTGGGTCAAACTGAGAGCAAAGTCTCTTTTACACTTGAGGCCACTGATAGAAATGTCACCAGTGAAAGTAACATGAGAAGCATTTAATTTCACCTCAAGTCACCCGATGATTCACTCTTTTGTTGGAGATCAACTCCCTCTTAATTAAAGTGGTGTATAGCTGAAAGGCCATGATGGGAGCTTCCAACCACTGACGTACATTGATCTGATAGTTTTTATTTTGGTTCTAGATAGAGCGTGAAGGTATACTGTAGTGGGAGTTTACATGATTAAGATTTTATAAACTAGGATCGTGATATGCAGCTCTTTGTGAACTTTCAAATGGGATCAACACATTTTTAATGAATTTACACATGAATAAATGTGTAATTAAGTTGTACACGTTATTAGCAACATCCAGCCCTAGCTTTTATGTGTCTTAAAAAGGCGGTTGCTAACAAGTGGCTAAATGAGACTACTAAACGCCATCACGCCGACTCGTCCTCCTTCACAGCCTCGTTGTGTATACTCGCGTTCATGCGACCGTGGCGTAGTTCGTCTTTAGCCTAACGTTAGCTTTTTACTTCTGCCGATTGCAGTTACAATTCAAAAATCATAAAAGTGGTGTTCATTCGTGGAGATAACGTGTAAGTATCATCCACGCTTGTTTGCCACAGAGCTTATTTTCTGCAATAATCCAAAACCAAATGGAAAAATCCCATTGGCTTTTTGTCGAGGGAACCAGTGTGATGCTAACTTCCTGGTTGACTTACAAAAATACATCATCCCTGCACCACTCTATTAGCTCTGAACACAAATTACAGCTGAAGTTGATGGTAATGTCATAGTTTTGCAAGTATTTAGCATTTAGTCATAAACCAAAGTAAAGTAAGTCAGAGGATCACCAAAGTTATTCCAGTTCATCCTGAGGAGAACAAGACAGTTGTCGAGGTATTTCACTCAAAACCACAAAGTCATGTTGTCGCTAGTGCAGCTAATAATCATAAATCTAATACTGTAACACTTTAAGTAAAAACTGGTCCGAGCTCCTCAGGAGTTACAGTACATGCTCGCCGCTGTATTTGCGTTGCGCATCGCCTGAAGGATTTGTTAAACATAAATGACTCAGAGGACAATACACCAGTTTTGCAAACACAACTACGGCTTCACCCAACAGTTGTCTTTTATGTGGTCAGCATGCGCGCTACGGCCTCTCCCACACTCTTAAAAGCATTGGGTCAGATTTTCCATCAAGAGTGTAAAGAAGACGAGCAGGAACTGTTGTTATCTATTCGTCGTTTCAGCCCCACTTAGACTCATATATCGCCAGTAATTTAGGAAGCTCTGTCTCTGGGTACACACAACCTTTTTCATCATTCACCCTCTAATACCTGACATGCACACACAGTTTGAGGAACAGAGAAAATAGGTGAGAGAGTACACACACACACACACACACACACACACACAGTTTACACACTGTATTCCTTGCCGTCTCGGAATATACACACCCCTCTGTCCTCTTGCATTTTCCAGAAGGGCACACCCGTTCAGGCACGTTGTCGACAGACTGCTTGAGTATGCAAATCAGCGTATATAAGTGCGTTCTTGTTTCCTTAAAGACCAGCGGTGCTTGTCGACAAAGCCGTCGTTTCAACAGGAACAAGCCCAACAGCATTTCACACCTCTCCTATAAGCTTTCCTTGTTCTGTCCTTTGTCTTGGCTTTAACTTTGACACGTCAAAAAATTCCCCTGAGGGCTCCTCACTCTGACAACTGTTGTTCTCAGAGTAGAGCTTAAATGGTCTGTAAATATATAAATAAGATCTGTCACCATTCTTCAGGTTAGATGCTTTGTTTTCACTGTTTGCTGCTGGTACAGATTTCTAGATGAAAAGTGGACGATAATGAAACTGTTGCCGAAATAACCACAAATACCAGAATCAATACTTTGTAGGCATTGGTTTCTAACCTGGGGGTCGGGACAAGATACATCTGAAGAGTAGTTTGTCTGGTTTTTGTGCTTTTATTGTGAAATACTGGACAATTTGACCTCTTCAGGCCTAAAAAAGCATCTGAGAGGGGAACATCACTCATTTGTTAAGCTGCTAAACGTGGCTAGAAGGGAACCAGCAAACTGGAGAAACTCTCGCGAGATAGTAGTCAAGGTTAGGCATTGACCTCCAATAGTTAAGGTAAGGCATTGACCTCCAATAGTTAAGGTTAGGCATTGACCTCCAATAGTTAAGGTTAGGCATTGACCTCCAACAGTTAAGGTTAGGCATTGAACTCCAATAGTTAAGGTTAGGCATTGACCTCCAATAGTCAAGGTTAGGCATTGACCTCCAATAGTCAAGGTTAGGCATTGACATCCAATAGTTAAGGTTAGGCATTGACATCCAATAGTTAAGGTTAGGCATTGACCTCCAATAGTTAAGGTTAGGCATTGACATCCAATAGTTAAGGTTAGGCATTGACATCCAATAGTTAAGGTTAGGCATTGACCTCCAATAGTTAAGGTTAGGCATTGGCCTCCAATAGTTAAGGTTAGGTTGTAGCTATACAGTAAATGTATTTACATTTCCGTTTTCAATGCATTCGGTCATTGTCCACAGCAATTAGTTGAACATTTCTTGCCTTTCTCTGTTTTTTATATTTGTAAGTGGAATATCTTTGAATGTTTGGAAATAATTATTAGTTGACTCATTAGACGCAAAGCTTCTGCCATGAAACCATATATCCAAGTAGATAGTAATTGTAATGGGTGTGATGAACATGATTTACTTGTGCAGACAGGACTGCATAGCTCACACACACACACACACACACACACACACACACACACACACACAAAATGAAGAAGTAAGTATGTCGTAAATCACTATGACATGTAATCACAAATGTTTAATGCTCAACAGAAAAACAACAATCCAAGTCTGTTATGCTATGCTTATCTATCATCGGCCAATTGGCCCTTAAAGCTAGGGTTGGTGATGTTTTTCAAAAACATTTTTTGTTATATTGTTTGAAATTCTCATTACATACCGACAGCAATAGATAAATCAAATGCTCTGACAAAAAAAAAGAAAAAAATCCGCTATCTGTGGCTGTCGCAGGACTGTAATTAGGTATGTAGGTAATTAGATGGGCGGGTAGCCTGTCCAATCATTTCTTTCGGGCCAAATGTAATGATTGGACAGGCTACCCGACCTGCATACCTACCTGCCTGCGTGCACTCATTGCGCATCACGGGAATCTTCCACAAGCTGCTGGCTTGACAGCTAATAGTAATAACAATAGACATGATGATATGTTTCCATTCATAATGATAATTTTTGGGGAGTGGCTTTGGAGGGAGGCCTGAAGGGACAGACTGTCAGCGTTCTTGACTTTGTCCCAATATTTAGGTACTTTTGGAGCTAGTGCTGTTAGCTACTTTCATTGGAAAAGAGTTGGCGACACTGGGCTAGGTTTTTCGGTTGGATCATTTTTGAAAATCGAATGTACTCTTGCTCGTTTCTCAAGATCACCGACCCCTGCCTTTAATTAGTGAGCTTTAAAGGTGCTGGGAGGCTGATTTTGTTACCTCCAAAGTAAGCCAGGCTAGCTGTTTCCCTCTGTTTCCAGTCCTTGTGCTAAGCTATGGGAGTCAAAAGTTCAATAAAGCAAATATGTGTGTTTCCTAAAATGTCAAACTACTCCTTTAAAGGGTCACAAGCCGTAAAGTTGGGATCTAGTGAGTTACTGGATCCCAATATAATATAAATATAAAATAACAATAAGCTAAAGGCAAAAATATTAACAGGTTAATGGTAGGATCATAAAAATATAAACAAACTGAAACCCATTCAGGTTATTTCGGTAGAGATTAAACATCATTAGTTTTATTTGCAATGCAAAATGTTGCTTTTCTTTGATTTCTTCTATTTGACATTTTAGTATTATGGAAAATTCACTGTTTCTAGCTTCTTCAATGTTGGATTTACTCTATATAATAGTACATTCAATATCTTTTTCTAATTTTGGAAATCAAACAATTTGAAGACATTGTGTTACCGTTTTGAGAGCTTATTATGTGCATTTTTTTCCACTATTTCCTGACATGTTATAGGCCAAGCAGTTAATACAATGGTCAGATTAATCAATAATGAAAATAGTTGTTATTTAGCAGGTAAAATATCCATCAAGCTCAACCTGTTTGAGACAAGTGGGTTTGTTCTAGGCTGTTGAAAATCCTCAAATTTACATAGCAAATAGGGTGAATTCATAAGACATCAAAGAGGGGCATTATAAAGGACACCTCAGTCTTTGTTCTGATCTGGCTCAGAGACTCTTCTTTAGTTGTGAATGTTTTTCTAGTTTCTCATCCCTGTTTTTCCTGGTTTCTATTCATTCATTCAGCCACGGGAACAAGGAAGTTTTCTCTTGTATGGGAATCCAGCTGGCTGTCAACTTCTTCATGGACAGAGGCCACACTGAAATCACCGTGTTTGTCCCCTCATGGAGGAAGGAGCAGCCCCGGCCAGATGTTCCCATCACAGGTAAGACTACGGGGAAATTCACATTCATTTTAATGATTTCTACTTCCTTCTTTGACTGGCACTGTGGCTCACACAACACTGCCCTCATTACCTGCCGTGACAGCGACGCTGGTGTTGTTTTCACCGCGTGAGTCTCTGTGTGTGTGTGTTTGTGTGTGTGTGTCATCATGGCAACATGTGGCCCTGGAGACACCTGCTGTAGCGGGAACTACCACAGAGGCAGCTTTGAGTACTTTGCTAGGTGTTTATATTCCTGTCTGTTTGTGGACAGATTTTGTCACAACGATAGCAACCGTGCAAGATGCAGTCGTGAAACTTTACAGGTGTGTAGTTGAGATCAAAATGAAGATGCAGTTCGAAGATGGGTGTGGTCTGGGCAAGGGCGCCGGATGTAGGGGGTACCCACTTTACACCCCAGGCCTGATTTGGCGTTGCGACTTGTGTGAGATCCCATCGAAAGATGGTCTCTTCTTATTAAAGAGGACCTATTATGCATTTGTGCTTTTTCCCATTTTCTTTAGTGTGTAATATAGTGTTTTTGTGCATGTAAAAGGTCTGAAAAGTTACAATGCCCAAAGTCTACGCCAAACTCTCCCCCACAGAAACACTGTTCCTGAACTGCCTGAAATGCCTCGCTTGAAGTTACGCCTTTTCTTCTGTAACGTGGTGATGTCACCAAGTAACACATTTGCATAATACCTCGCGTAGCGGCTAGTTAGAGTGTAGCTGGAGTGGAGTCTGAAGAGCTTGGTTCGGTTAACATTATTAACATTAAAGCATGTAAACATGTTCTAGTAGAAACCCCAAATACAAGTATGCACCTGAAAATAAGCATTATCGGTCCTCTTTAATTGAGACCAAGGTGTGGTGGGGTTGTGAGGTCTTATTATGCAAATTTTTGTGATTAGAAAAACAGGCCGTCTCCTTTATTGTCATGTTTGAAATAGAGGGGAAAATATACATTTATGTCATTTTTCAAGTAAGAATGACAAAAATATAATAGATATATAATATATCACTGTAAACTGAATATATTTGGGTTTTAGGCTGTTTGACATGCTTAAATATCTCTTCTATCGGAAAATTTGTGTTCGGGGAGGTTTTAAAGGCCGTATTTTACAGAAATGAGTGTGAGTGCAGAAATCATTCACTATAATGAACTGATATTTTATAGACTAAAAGATTATTGGAGTAACTAATTGATAATCATAAATGAAAATAATTGTTAGTTGCAGCCTAATTTGAAATGTTTTTTTGATTTGCATAGACTTTAAAAGCCAGAGGCAAAAAGATAAACGGCTCCATTAATAGAGCAGGACATCATTTTTTGCTCTGATGCAACAGAGTGAGCTCTATTGCACAAAATGGGAAATACCCAATGTGGGTTTTTCCGCCAAATGCTGAGTAAATGAGCTTTATCTGTGATCTATGTAACTAAAAAAATTAAAATGCAGGGTTTTTCCGATCGTAGATAAGCATTTGAACTGTCAGTGATTCTAACAGCTTTTGGTTAACCTACATCTGGAAGCGCCTACTGACGCTGTACTGCTTGTTTGCTTCATGTAGATGAACAGATTGCTCACGCTGATAAATTGTTTTGTTACAGGATGTACTTTTAGGGCCCTTCGTTAATATTTAACCAGGTCAGATCTCTCTGCTGGGAAAGAACCCAAATTAAAATGCAACAGTGGCTTCCTGAGAAATGATTATTAAGAATGTGACGTGTAATGATTTACTTTAAATCGCCTAATTTGATAATCAGAATATTAAAGCTAGGGTTGGTAATGTTCTTCAGAGACATTTTTGTTATATTTGTTGAGGTTCTCATTACATCCCGACAGCAATCAATTAATCAAATATATTTCAAGGTATAAAAATTATATAAAAATAAAATAAATTTTACAACAAATAAAAAGGAAAGATGAATAAAAACAAAAAAGAGAAAAAACAATTGGGGTCTGTTAAACAATTGGAATAAATTTGAAATGTCTAAATAATGTAATAGTTTTTGCCAATTTAGAATTTTTGAGTTTTAAGTTTTCAATCATAGTAAAATGTGTTTTAAAATCAGTATCTTTAAAAGTATAAAAGTGTTAGCAACTTTAGCTGCTAGCCACTGGCTCAGCCGTCGCCATGTTGAGAGCCATGTGGAGGCAATAGATATGCTCTGAATTCCATATTGAGCACCTTTTAAAGTGGCTATAATCAATATTTTTATTATGACAATGCGAAAACGATGTGACAATGTGAATATTCGCTCGTAGTGATGAACCTATAGAGAATTATCACTTGAATCTGCAGCTCTCCTCAGCTTTACGGAGCTTTAGTGAGTTTCAGCTCATTGTTTAGCTGTCCAGTCTATAAATTTACTGTTTTGGTTCACGCTCACCGGTCTCATAGCGTCATTTTCATCGGAAAAAGCTCTTAAAACTCACTGTACACTGCCTGCTCAGCACCAAACAGCAGACAGACACAGTTAGAGACTAGCTGGTGAACATAGTGGAGCATTTAGCAGCTAAAGAGACAGATATTTCCCTCAGGAGTTGGTAGAGACCAAAAATGGTGCGTGAATATTGGACTTAATTCCGCCAGGTGGACACAAACACGACTCTACATGAATGATACTGTTGCTCTGTAACTGCTGGATGTGTAATTGCTAACAAGTTCTTCATATCAACTTAAAAGGACATGTTTCTGCTGCCCCCAAGTGGCCCAAAACAAATCAGTTAATGCAGGTTTAACCGTGAGTTCTTGTTTGGTTTACAGATCAGCACATTCTGCGAGACCTGGAGAGGAGGAAGATCCTGGTGTTCACGCCGTCGAGACGTGTCGCAGGCAAACGGGTAGTCTGTAACGACGACTGCTTCATCGTCAAGCTGGGCTACGAGTCCGACGGCATCATCGTGTCCAACGACATGTACCGGGACCTTCAGGGAGAGAAGCCGGAGTGGAAACGCTTCATCGAGAAGAGGCTGCTCATGTACTCCTTCGTTATTGACAAGTGAGTTCGGCCTTCTTGATACAGAGGGTTCCCTTGCCTTGTGTGTGAAGCTGGACCTTTTGACTAATGTTCACCCTAAACGCAGGTTTATGCCTCCTGATGATCCTCTGGGCCGCGACGGACCGACACTGGAGAACTTCCTGCGGAGGTTTCCAAAGACTCAGAAGAAACTGCCGTGCCCTTATGGTGAGTGAACTTCTAATATAATAATCGCTCCTGCATTGCATTGTTTTATAGTAGGGTTGTCAAGGTACCAGAAATCTTGTAGTCGATACCAATACCAGTGAATTTCCACGATTCTCTATACCAAATTCGATACCACGGTAAAAACAAAACAACGTTAAATCCCATGTAATTCAACATGTACTCTTTTATTAAAAACATTTGAACATTACAAAAAACAGAGGCATGTAGCCTTTAAGTAATAAATAAAAAGAATTGACCCATTTTGTTCATTTTGGCGTATCAGCGGCATGTTATCAATCGATAGTCAGACGACGGACACTACATACTGACCGTGAATGCATCTGGTCCGTCAGCTCAGAGTAGTAGGAGCAGGAGGCAGAGAATTTATTGTTGAAGCGAAAAGCAAACGCACCTATTTGGCAATATTTCACGTTTAATCTCAACGTTATAAGGGAACCATAACGTTAATGAGGTAATCGCCGCGAGGTGGATGGAGCCGTCACAGCTGGTGTGCACGAAGCAGTCAAAATTTTGGCATTGACTTGGTACCAAAGTATCGGTTCTCGTGACATCCCTAGTATGTACTATGACAAATAAAGCTTTCTTCTTCTTCTTCTTCACTTTGGTTCAAACGGAAATATCTCAACAACCTTTGGATGGATTGCCATGATGTTTCGTACAAACATTCATGTTCCCCTCAGGATGAATTGTGATAACTTTAGTGATCCTTTTTCAAAATCTGACCATGTCCAATAATTACCAAATCCCTAAAAAAACTGACATTCCCATCAGCCTCAGCTGTACTTTGTGTTTACCGCTAATTAGAAAATGTCAGCATGCTAATACGCTAAACCAGGTATGGGCAAACTACGGCCCGTTGGGCTTTTTAATCCGGCCCGTCGAATATTGGTACAAAATTGTCCAAATTATAGTAAAGACCGCATTCATTTTGCCTTTTTCCTGCAATACCCGGCGTTTCAGTTGATCCCACTCCCCAGTACGAACACTCTAATAGCCCTTATTTAAAAAATTAAGATCTATTTCGACCTCACTCTGACCGTCACCACGGTCTTCACCTTGAATTAACCCATTCTTCTTCCTATCGGCGAGACCACTGTGTGTTATAGCTCACCCGGTAGAGCGGGCGCTCTTACCGCGGTAGGCCGGGGTTCGAATCTACCTTTCGGCACTTTTTATTTAGCCAAGGTTTTTGCCTTGTGTTCCCCCTCGTGTTTAAAAGGGCGTTTTCATTTTCTTTTTTCATAAATTACTGTGTTTCCCTTAAACCTCTGCGCAGTAGGTGGGATTGGTTTAGAATTGCCACAACTAAACTGACACCAAACTTTGATGCACTGGCAAAAAAGGGTGACCAACAACACTGTTCCCACTGAAATTAAATGTACGTTTTCTTTACTTTTTAGTTAATGGCTTTTTATATTAGTTCACACAAACACTCTCCATCCATCTGATACTGGCCCGGCCCGTCTGTCAAATTTTAAAACTCATTGTGGCCCCTGAGCCAAAAAGTTTGCCCACCCCTGCGCTAAACTAACACGGTGAACCTGATAAACAATATACCTGCTAAACATCAACAGGCTAGCATTGTCATTATGAGCATTTTGACGTTAGCATTTAGCTCAACTACACCCTCACAGAGCTGCTAGCATGTGAGGCTAAATTATGCAAAACCATTGGTATGATGCTTTAAAATGAAAAAAAAAAGAGATTGTAGTAAACCAGCTAACAAGAGCAAAGTTTTGACGTTTTACGAGTTTAAGAGTAACAGTCACAACAAATGGGTGGTATGCGGACGTCTGCACAGAACCTACGCCTACACCCTCTGATGACGAAATTTACGCCACGCGGACCCTCGTGGACACGGAAAGTATAACTTAAGAATAGCTTAAGAATCGTTGTGTTTTCGTTAGCTTCATATCTACATAGAGAGTGGGTCATCTTCCCGAAGTCCGCCATGTTGTGTTTAGTAAAGCTAAACATTGCTATGTTAGCATGTAGCTCAAAGTACTGCTGTGCGGTCCTCTCAGAGCGGCTGTAGACTCTCAGTTTTGTTTTATAATTATCAGCACTGCTAAAATCTTGTGTTTCGTTCTTCTTCTTCTTTCAGGAAAGAAATGTACTTTCGGAATCAAATGTAAATACCACCACCCTGAGCGAGCCAAACAGTCCAACCGCTCGCTTGCAGATGAGCTTCGGGAGAACGCCAAGCACCCGTCCACCGCTCAGAAACAATCCTCGGCTCGCTCGAGTCCTGTGCCTGGACAGAGCCTCTCGCTGGTGGAGGATATGGCGAAGAAACTGACTCTGGGACACGAGAGCGGCTCCTTAAAGAAAGATCATAAAAATGAACAGCTGAAGGCGAGTCACCGCTCCAGCAAGAGGGCCACATCTAGAAAGGAGAAGACCGGCCAGCAGTCGTCTTCTGACCACGGCTCGGTACGGCAGAGTCAGGAACAGCTGGACTCTGGTTTAGGCTCCATAGACAGTCAGCAGATGGAGGCTCCTTGGAGTGATCACCAGTACGGGGCGACGTACGGGAGCTCTCAGCACACCCACAATGTGAGACAACAGTACTGCCCTCCGTGCAGCTGCTGCTCACATGGCCCTTCCTCTCGGGGGTCCACGCCAGCTTTCCAGCACCACAACCAGCAGTACAGCCTCGGGCCCGTCAGCAGCCACAACTCTGATATGATGCCCTACCCGCCTCATTACGCCAGCTACAGTGCATACCCGGCCAGCATGCCTACGTACAGCCAGCCGACAGATTTCCAGCACGGCAGAGTCCACGGCCGCCAGCAGCCCTGGTCCGATCCGTTGGGGGCTTATTCTCCAAGGGTCCTCAGCCTGCCGGGGGAACGCTCGCACTGGGAGCCTCCTCGGGGGACGAGTCCCGGCGGAGAGGAGAGAGAGGTCGTCCGGAAGAAGCTCCTCGCTATCTTCAGCGTCCACTTGGTGGACGCCGCCATGGACATGTTTCCTCAGCTGATGGATCCGCAGATGCTGGTTGCTGAGATCCTCAAGCTGCAGAGTCAGCTGAGATGAGATGAAGTCCAGCGACGGTCTGCAACCACGTCCTTCAGTGGAAAGACTGAAACATGAGTTTGTGTATTTATGTATTGTGGTATCCACCTTGCTGTATTTGAATGCCTGTGTTACGTTGTAAGTTGCCTCAGTGAACTGGCTCAAATAAGAGGCACTATGCAGTTGATACAAATTGTATCTTTATTTAAAAATGTCAAAGGAAAAAGTGGATTTTAAAGCCACTAAATGGGATTTAATAAGGTAACACCCTGTTACTCTTAAGGTGTAACTCAGAATCCACTTTACTGTTCTGCCATAACATCTACTGTTATTATGCTTAATGTGTTTTTGTGTCATATTGGCACCGTGCACATTTATGCTTTCGCTGCCAGCTATTCTCGAGGGTTGGGCAATAGTTCACTCAAATCAAACCTTCAGTAAAAGTGTCAAATAATGTTGAGTTATTGTGATGCACAATTATTAAGGGCAATACTGAACCTTAAATAATAATTAATCTCACAGAAAATGAGATTTAAAACTGGTTTTATAATTCTTTATATTCCCAGTTGTGTTTATTTTATGTTACTTTGTACAAGTTGCCCCACAACAGCACTCACTTTGCTGTCAATGTGTTACTGTTCATAGAATGCTAGATGCAATTTTTCTGTGACATAAATTATGATGTTTTTGTAACAGTTCAGCTTTTTTTGGGATCAGACCAGAGATGAAACCACGACTGTCAGTAGAGCTTTAGGGGACAGTTTAACAAAAATGTCAGTGTTTAATTTATAGGTACATATATTTTGTACTATTTACTTAAAGCTAGGGTTGGTAATCTTAAGAAACTAGCAAGAGTATGCTAGATTTAAAAAAATAAAAATTCCAATTAAAGTAGCTAGCAGCACTAGCTCCAAGAGTCCCTAAATCTAGAGAGAAAGTCAAAAAGTCGGCAACACTGACAGTTTCCTCCAAAGCCACTCCCCCAAAATTATCATTATGAACGTAAACAACAACCATGGCTATCGTTAGTGCTCACAGCTGTTAAGCTAGCAGCTTGTGGAAGACTCTGCTGACGCGCAATGAATGCACGGCCAAGGGCAGAGTGCGTGCAGGTAGACGGGCGGGTAGGCCGTCCAATCATTACATTCGGGCCGAATGAACGGGCTTATTACAGTCCTACGACAGCCACAGATAGCGGATTTTTTTCTTTTTTTCTGTCAGAGCATTTGATTTATTTATTGCTGTCGGGATGTAATGAGAATTACAACAAATATAACAAAAAAATGTTTTTGAAGACCAAGGGATGGTAGATAAGCATAGCATAACAGAGTTGGACTGTTGTTTTTATGTTGAGCAATAAACACTTGTGATTACATTTTAGTGATTTACGACATACTTACTTCTTCATTGTGTGTGAGCTTTACCTGTCTGCACAAGTAAATCCTGTTCATCACACCCATCACAATTACTACTATCTACTTGGATAAATGGTTTCATGCCAGAAGCTTTGCGTCTAGTGCCTCAACTAACAATTGTTTCCAAAAATTCAAAGATATTTCACTTACAAATATAAAAAAAAAACAGAAAGGCAAGAAATGTTCGACTAATTGCTGTGGACAATGACCAAATGAATTGAAAACCGGAAATGTAAATACATTTACTGTATAGCTACAGTGGTGGGGAAAACATCTGGATCCTTTACTTAAGTAAAAGTAGCAATACTACAATTTAGAAATACTACATTACAAATAAAAGGCCATCGCTGGAAAAGTCATAGTGTGTAACATTTAGGAGGATCTATTGGCAGAAATGGAATATAATGTTAATAAGTATGTTTAATTAGAATGAGCCGTTTATATCTACATAGGGAGCGGGTCCTCTTCACAGAGTCCGCCATGTTTCTACAGTAGCCCAGAAAGGACAAACCAAACACTGGCTCTAGATAGGGACATTCACGTCTTTGCGTTTTCGCGTCGACCACCGTAGTTCTCCTACACGCTTGGCACACGGGAAAAGTTTCAGGTGGTTGCAATCTGCAACCTCACCTGCCGCCAAATCCTACACACAGCACCTTTAAGTAGGTAAGTATTATTAGCAAAATAAAGTGTAAAAATGTACTCATAATGCAGAGAAATCACCCCTGTGAGTGTTATACTATTGTATAGTATATGAGCATATAAATGGATTATTATTACTGATGCATTAATGTAAGTAGCATTTTACTGTAGTCTGTCAAAGTGGAGCTAATTTTAACAATTTTTATACACTGTTGGGTTGTTCAGTCTATAACAGCACCTCATAGTTTATAATGTGATTATGTGATTAAAATCTTACAACAGCTCTATAGATAAATGTAGTGAAGTAAAAAGTACAATATTTCTTTCTGGGTAGAAGGAAGTAGTAAGTAAGTAAAGGATCAGTGTGTAGGATTTGGCGGCATCTAGTGGTGTGGTTGCAGATTGCAACCAACTGAGTACCCCTCCGCTCACTCCTCCCTTTCCAAGCGTGTCAGAGAGCTATTGTTGCCTTCAGGTAACGTAAAAATGCAAAAAGTCTCTCTCTAGAGTCAGTGTTTGGTTTGTCCGTTCTGGGCTACTGTAGAAACATGGCGGACTCTGTGAAGAGGACCCGCTCCCTATGTAGATATGAAGGGCTCATTCTAAGCTAACGAAAACACGACGATTCTTAGGCCGAAGTTATGCTTTCCGTGTCCGCTAGGGTCCTCATAACATAAATTTCGTCATTAAAGGGTGTACGCGTAGGCTCTGTGCGGATGTCCCCCTAATTTGTTATAACTGCGCGATCTTTTCTGCGTGGCCATTATGCTACAAGTGGTAACGCAGCGATCCACAGTGCATGTGAGGAATCCGTCCTCCAAGCGGCAGTATAAACAGAACTATTATGCGTCGGTGGTGTCTGCAGCTGTCACACTTCCAACCCTAAAAATCCTACATACTGGCCCTTTAGGTAAAAAAGAAATACCTCAAATTTGCATTTAAGCGCAGTGAGTAAATGTAGGTCTACTTAGCTGAGGAGTACATATGCAGAACAGGTTTGTTGTCTTTGCACAGCACTGATGTGTGCGCGTCCCATTTGTTCTGTAAACGGTGTGTGAACATGAAGTCAAAAGGTCATCAGCGGTGAAGGTTAAAACAAACATCATGAGGAACGTTGAGCCGCACACAAAACCACATTGTTGCTTTTTTAGAAAGATACGAGAAACCAAAGCAGCACAAGTTGTACCAATTCAAAAGGATCCGATAATGATCAGTGTTGTTGGGATAAAAAAAACAAAAAACACTACTTCCACGAACTCATCCACAGTTACCACATACTGTGTTTGTTTGTATGAGACAGGTGTTACACGGCGTTTAGCCACGGGACGTTTAGCAAACACAACAAGCTGCTGGGGGAAATGAAAAAACTCTCACAGTGACATTTATGACTCATTCAGGAAAACAGTTTTCCATTCATGTGTACTTTCCCTGCTTATGTTGTAATTTGATATTAACTAAATACATATTAACACACTTACATGCGGTGTGTATCACGGGCACACACAAGTGGAATGTGTATGTGGAACAAGGAAATGCTCTAATATCAGCACTGTGAGATAAGAAAATAAAACTCCACTCATCACTGTGTGTAAATCAAGCCACTAAAGCAACAAGTTGTTACACAGGAAATTAATTTATTATTAATGAAAATATAAGAGGGTCACATACACATGTACTCTTTAACATGTTAAATAAAAATGTATGAATACATATAGGTCCACGTAAAGATGCAACATAGCACTTGTTTTTATGGAGGTTAAGGACAAACCAGTTCTGCAGTTGTGGAAAGTTACTAAGTACATTTATTTAAGTATAATTTTGAGGTACTTGTACTGCAACACAGTCCCATGGCAGTTTGTGAATCTATTTGATTCATGTACATATCCAACGAGCCTATTGACACGTTAACTTTGACAGCCCTAGTCATCACCTTTAAAGTCGATATAGCACACTTGTTACCAAACATTTGTTTATGTACTCATCCAGCAGTCACAAAGCAACATTATCATTCATTTGGAGTTATATTTGTGTCCACCTGATGAATGTTAGTCAAGTAGTCACTCTCTTTTAGCTCTGTTTTTGGTCTCCACCAGCTCCTGAAGGAAATGTCTGTCTCTTTAGCTGCTAAATGCTTCGCTATGTTTACCACTAATTTGTTTATTAATTGTTTGCTGCTGAACAGGTAGTGTAGAGTGGGTTTATTAGAGCTTTTTTCTGCCTGTTGCGGCCGAAAAAAGACGCTATACGAGAGCGGTGAGATGGAACCAAAACAGTAAAGTTGTGGCTAAACAACGAGCTGAAACTCACTCTAATGTCTGTAAAGCCGAGAGAGAAGCTGCAGGTTCAGGTGATTAAATCTTAATTTGATTTATTATCTTCTAGAACTAATAGTCCAAACCAATCAGAGAAAAGACTCCTGAAGGGCTTTTCAGTTATCTGGGCTGGACTTCACATACTTTGGCTAGACACACTGTTCTACTTAACACCTCTTTGAAATGGCATCTTGAATTATGACTCATGTTCTCACTGCGCCCGTAGCATAATATGCAAATACTGAGGCTGTTGTACGTGAAAGAATACGCTCCGCTGCAAGTGTGAACAAGTTAAAACATGACATGCCGTTCCTAGAGTTCAGACGGGGAATGAGATTGAATAATAGGGTGACGGGGCAAATTTTGACATCCACAGCTTACTTTCTGCTCTACCACTGAAACAACAACATTTACTCAGTACTCTACTTGAAACTTGTACTTTTCTTGTGTATTTCCATTTTCTGCTACTTTATACTTCTACTCCACGATATTTCAGAGGGAAATATTGTACTTTTTTTCTCCAATACATTTATTTTAACCTTATTAGCCTACTTACTTACTGGTTACTTTTTTTTACATATAAAGATATATGATGTGATGCAGTACTATACTGCTAATCTACCCAGTAGTATACAAAGTATTATTACAAATTGGCTCTATATTGATGAACTACAACACTGAAATGCTCTTACATATATTTGCTAGTGATAAAAACTGAATAATGTAACACTTCTGCATAAGATTACTTTTACTTTTGATACTTTAAGTACATTCTGATGATAATACTTTTACGTAACGTTTTAAATTCAGGACTTTTACTTGTAATGGAGTATTCTTAGATTACTGTATATCTACTTTTACTGAAGTAAAAGGATCAGAGTACTTTTACCATGACTGGAAACGCACATGTATCGTTAGGTAAAAAAACTTCCTGACTACTTTATCCACTTTTTCAAAGCCTCATTTGAATACTGTTTAAATGCAGGGAGTGTAATAAAAAAGGTGTGAGCTTCCTGTGTAACCTCCCAGATCCTGACCTGATAATGAGAACATCTGAGGTAAATCTGTCAACCAAACCTGTCAGAATACAGGTAACCATCAGCTGCACCTACAGGCGGGTTACAGACGTTTGATAATGACTCCTCCTGCTGGATTTATGAATAAATGCAACGGTACTTTCTTGCATTGTGGATTAAGTTACAGTTAATGTCTAATGTAAAACACTTTGTATTGCCTTATAAGAGGTCCTTGCCTTGCATGACATGGTTGTTATTTATATATTATTATTTTTTTTTATCCTCATCTACCTCTTTGAGTGTTTTTATCTGACCTGGTTGCTGTAATGCTGAAATGTTCCACTGAGTTTAATCAAGTATTCCATCTATTTATCAAAGTCAAAAAGAAAACATTTCAAAATAATATGAAGTAGCATGGCTCAGTTACGTAAGATGGCCTTAGTTTCTAATAGGAAAAGTAGTGACAAGCCAATGAATATTGTCCTCTGTAGGATAATAATTAGGGCTTTCAATCGATTAAAATTTTATTACACACTGTTCATAATGTTAACAGTATTCGTACTGCTCACACTGTATCGCCTATATCTAGTGTATTCATGTCTAACCTACTCCTTACTGTTTATTCTACTTTCTATATTTATTCTATATATTACTGTTTAAACTGCTATATGTACATTACTGCTTTTTGCACTTCTGGTTTGATGCTAAACTGCAGTTCGCTGTCTCAGCACCTGTAGGCCTACTCTGTCTGTGCAATGACAATTAAATGGAATATAAAAAAAAATCCAGTAAATAAAACCCTCCATAGACAAAAAATATAATATAACGTAATATCACAGTTTCACTATTAGTAGCTACTAGAATTATAGTATATTTCTATGTTTCCACTGTTAATAGTAATGCAGATGTCAAACCTACGTAAAAGGTGAAATCCCAAATAATAATATAATGTATAATAATAATAATAAAAATAATAATAATAATAATAATAATAATAACAATAATATAATAATAATGATAATAATAATAATAATAATAATGATAATAATAATAATAATAATAATAATAATAATGTCTATTAATAATAATAATAATAATAATAATAATAATGATAATAATGTACTACTCAGGTGTAACTTCAATTCATACTGTGCAATACTTTCAGGGACATTTCTTTCCAATCACTGCAGTGCAATATCAATTTTCCACTAATTTTTATTTTTATATTTCGTTCTATTTAAATTGTTCATAATTTATATGTCTATCTACTTTTTGTGTCCATCTTTTTACTGTGTTATATCTTGCTTCTTGTTCTGCACTATCCCCTTTGCTGCTGTACTCTGCAAGTTCCCCCACTGTGGGACTAATAAACAGGACTATCTTATTCTATCTTAAATAAACTTCATTACCCAGAAGGCAATGCAGCCTGCGCATGCGCAGTGAGAGTCGGTGTCATGACGCTGATTATTGTTGTGTTAACCCAGTTTACTGTAGCTGCTGCTGCTCTGTCTCTCTGTCTGTGATAACTATCAGATAATACATGTTGCAGTGATGTAGCAGACAGAAGAAGGACTTCACCTCGCTGTGACCAGCTACCGTTAGCTAGAGTTAATGTTGCGGTTAGTCTGTCTGCTGTTAAACTACTGAGACACCGTTTGTTAAAGCAGCTAGCAGCTAGCTAGCTGTGTTATTGTCCACTGCAGCAGTCAGCTCTTTATGCTGTTGTTGCTGTTGCTGTCAGCTGTCCAGCTATAAGATGTGGCAGAGTGTTGGACTCACTCTGCTGGTCATTGTGGCCACACTGGTCTGTGCTCTGGTCTTCATGCTGTTTGGTGAGTTTAAAGATTGATAAATACTTACTGACACATAACAAGCTATCTTCCTATTCTGTAACTGGTATAACTGATGTTACTGTTGTCATGAGATTGGGGGAGTTTTTGGCACAACATTGCTAGCAAATAAAGAGGCTACAACAGCTGATAAAGTGGCTGAACCCCTATAGATAGATGGATAGATAGATAGATAGATAGGTAGATAGATATTTAGATAGATAGGTAGGTAGGTAGGTAGATAGATAGGTAGATAGATATTTAGATAGATAGGTAGGTAGGTAGGTAGGTAGATAGTAGGATAAATAGACAGACAGACAGACAGACAGATGGATAGACAGACAGATAGATAGATAGATAGATAGATAGATAGACAGACAGATAAATAGACAGACAGACAGATAAACAGACAGACAGACAGACAGACAGACAGACAGATGGATAGACAGACAGACAGATAGATAGATAGATAGATAGATAGATAGATAGATAGATAGATAGATAGACAAATAGACAGACAGACAGATAAACAGACAGATAGACAGATAGACAGATGGATAGACAGACAGATAGATAGATAGATAGATAGATAGACAGACAGACAGACAGACAGACAGACAGACAGTAACATTATTGATCCCAAGGGAAATTAAAGTTTCCAGCATCACAGTTCCATAGTGCAAAACATGTTAGTAAAAAGGCAGTAAAAAAGTTAGTAGTGCAAAGTACAAAAAATTATACCAGATATAAAAATACAAGGAGATGAAGAAAAACTGTTAAAACTGAATATAGTGCAGGGTAACAGCTGTGATACAGGACTATTAAAAAAGTGAATATAGTGCAGAAGAGACTGTTAAAAATGAGTATAGTGCATTATTATCTGTCCTGCAGACTGTCCTCCTTTGTCCCCCCCCTCCCTAGAGAGGTGTTGTACAGTTTGATGGCTTGGGGGGACAAAGGATTTCCTGAGTCTGTCTATAGGAATAGAATAACAGTTTCCCCCCTTAAATGTCCAACTATTCCTTTTAAAGTTGACCTGTCATACAGTGTATTGAATGTCTGTAACCGGCAAAGTTTCGATGTCAGTAAGGAGTTTCTATTTTTATCCTGCACAGAGGAGGAGTCTGAAGTCAAGAATATAACCATGGCTGCTCCTCTACCGCCTCCAGCACTCTCTAAGTTTTCCATCTGTTCCCTCCTCTACTCTGCCTGCAACACTGTGCTGGAAAACACCTGATCCACATAATCAGGTGTAGGTGGAGCAGGGAAAGATGGAGAATATGAAATGTTGGGGGCCCCAGTTTGTGCCTCTTATGTATAACCATTACTGTTACCAGGTTTTTTTTTTCTTTGAAAAACGTACAACTTACAACTTAAAGGGACTGTTTATATATTTGAATCGATTGACAGCCCTAATTAATACATGTACCTCAGCGGGTCTTAAATGTTGTAGTTAGTCGTGGTGGAGCTAATTTAAACTATTTTATGTACAGTTTGGTTGTTTAATGTATAACGACGCATCATATCTGATCAGTTGCTTTGTATTTAAAATGTATTAATCTGTTGTTCTATAAATGTAGTGGAGTAGAAAAGTACCTCAAAACTGTACTTTGGTACAGTACTTGAGAAAATGCATATTTTCCACCTCTGCTCTTTTGTCCATCTGGATGAAAAAATATTACGTCCGCTGCACAAAAAAAGCAAATTTTTAACCCATTTTCCAAGTCTATTTCCTATACAGGTAGCCATAAATGACATGTCTCCTTGCTCATTTTTAGTAACAAAAAAATATGTATTTTGCATGAAAATTAAAACAATAAGTAACATCAATATTGACAAATATTGCATACAATAATATTTTTCAATTCTTGTTCACGTTTTACAAATTGAGTGTCATTTCTGGCAGCCATCTTCGTTTGGGAAATGGGTTAAACGTTTTTATTCGTGCAGCGGGTTAGAAGAGTTATATGGGATTCTTGAAATACCTTCAAAACAGTAGTATTTTCAAAGATTGGAGGGCATTTATTTAGCAGAAAAACACACTATTACCTCTGTGACTAAGATGTAACGAGGGCAACCTGTGGTTTTAAGAGTGCCTTTATTATGCCTGTAAATAGCTATTTTCCCTTCTTTGCCCCTCAGGTTGGTATGTAGTCTGGCAGCTCTTCCTGTCCAAGTTCAAGTTCCTGCGTGAACTTGTCGGGGACGCCAGCACCCCGCAGGCCGAACCGCAGCCGTCCGAAACCAAGAGCGAACGCGCGGCGAACGCCCCGACGCGAAATCGGCCCAGGACCGCACGCCAAAGAGTCGCCTTTCCAGAAAGCACCTCATAGATCATCCAGACAGCCACCGTGCATCTCCTCATCATGACCCCCTCTCTCCTCACCGTGACCGCTCGTCAGCCCTCTACAAACGTCACGTGTGACAATCAGAGGTGTTTCCCACCGACCCCTGCGCTCTACACTACACAAGAAGCTTGTGGACACTCAGTAGTCAGCCCTCCTCTTCACCAAGACACTTTAAACTGACCAGGCAGATCTCCTGGGTTCAAAGGGAAAAGCCATTACTGTCCATTTCTGTATGTCACCTGTTCCTATGTTTAATTATGTACCTGAGCAGCCAGTCTGGGGCTCCACTCATTGCAATAGTGACGGCCAGCTTTCGCGAGCGGCCACGCTGCTTCCTGCCACCCACCCGGAGTATAAAGATGCTCCGTCACACAAAGAGACGTGTTAATTCTCTTAACGTACATGTTTTAAGCTCGTGTTTTTAACAGAATGAAGTCCTGCTCTGAACAAAGTAGGAAGATAAATGTTAAAAGTGAGCTCGTCTGCGTCATTTCAACAAGAACAACTGAAGATAAACTGATTTGTACAACTGACAATTTTCTTTTCTTTAACAAAGTGCAATGAAAGGAATGTTTTACGCTGTCGTCTTGTTGTTTCTTGCACAGTATACTCTGCGTATTATGGACAACCATCCACCAGTTGGAAACTGTCTCACCCAGTAGATATAACGCCCAAAGCCTCAAAGATGAAGATGATAAATAACTTCATTCCAAGTTGTGTGAAATGTGACCTTTTTCTTGCAACTTCTCCTTCACCCTTTTTTTTTTTTAAATAGATTTCTATTTGAAGAGTCAGGAGAAAGTTACAAGGAAATGTTGGCGTTCATGATTAGCTCATCTGTAGGAGCAATGAAACAAGGCTTCATGCTGAACCCTCTCCTGTTCCCTGTGCCTGCCTCGGTCTGCGCCAGTGCCTGTCTAGATGGCATCCGCTGTTTGTCACACGGCCTCCTCTTTTGTACCGCCGACAGTAGCTTGGTTTCCATGTACAGGGCAAATCATAGCTGGCCTAATCAATATTTATGTGATATTCTCCCTCCAGGTAAAACTAGTGTAACTCTTGCACCTTTTTATCAGCAGTGATGTCTTTTCTTTTTCAGTGGAGCAGTAGCTTCAAATAAATAATGCCATAAATATAATGAGCGATGACCTGTTTGTCTGTCTGTTTGTTTGGAAATGTGATTGATGGTTCAGAGTACTTTTACTACTTAGATACTTTTGATATCCGCTTTAAATTCCCTATATAAAACAAAAATACTTCATAAATTGCCTCATTCTACGGCACATTCAGAAAGTATTCGGACCCATTTTTCACATTTCGTTATGTTGCAGACTTGTGCTAAAATTAAATTCATTTTTTCACTCGTCAATCTACACTCAACAACGCCCACAATGCCAAAGTGAAAACAGGAATTTAGATATTTTTGCACATGACACCCCAGGCAAAAACTTAGTTCTTCATGCACTGGTCAATTTTGAGATATTGTTGGTATTCTTTCTACGGAGCCCCTTACGGGAAACAGCGAGAATTTATTTGAGGATTATTTCCCTCGTAATATGTTTCGTGTTACATCATTTAGGTCCCCTGACTTTCCTGCTTTAACAATTAGTGTTTAATTACAATAAATTATATATATTTTAGGCATTAATCTGTCGTTGCAGCACAAGTATTGCAAGGTAATGCAATATTTATTGAGAGAGAACACAAAACATATTGCGAGGGAATGCAAAATTAGTCCTCAAAACAATTCTCGCTGTGTCCCTTAAGTGAAACAAGAATTTTGAGCCTGGCTTCATCCAATGTTCAGATTTCTGCTCTGGAAATGTATGAAAATTAGCAAATATTTATCAATCAATCAATCAATCAATCAATCAATCAATCAAACTTTATTTATATAGCACCTTTCAAACAAGTCAAATGCAATTCAAAGTGCTGGACAGACGATTGAAAAAATATAGTGTGTTAAAAATGGATTTAGAGACTAATGCACACCAAAACAACCAATATAAAAGTTCAGTGAATAAGAAAGCAATAAGAGATGAGTATTTAAGATAATAAAAGATAAATAAAATACAAGGAAATAAAAATAACAATAAAAATGAATAAATAAAAAGAATGAAACTACACAAAAGAGAAAAAGAGATAATGATCAGCAATAAAATGTTGATTAAATAAAATAGAGTAAAATAAACACTATAATGATGATGATAAATAAAATAAGTATCATATATATATATATATGAATATAAAAATAAGATAAAGCCTCATTTGCATATTTAAACTTACATTCAGAAAACTTGTAATCGAAAAACGAATTGTCTCAATGTAAATAATCAACCGGGGAAGTTTCACAGTGATTTCTATAAGTTAACATTTTTACCCTATTCACCTGTAGTGTCTTGCCTTAAAAAGAAAACGAAATATTACGTTGCCATCAGTATTCAGACTCTTTTGCTATGACTGAAATCCAGCTCAGGCACCTCCCATTTCTCTTGATCACCTTCGAGATGTTTCTACACCTTGATTGTTTCCACCTGTGGTAAATTCAGCTGACGGAGCTAGAGAGGATCTGCAGAGAAGAATGGCAGAAAAATCCCTAAAATCCAGGTGAGCAAAACTTTATGGTGTCATATCTGAGAAGACTCAAGACTGTAATCACTGAGTTAATAAAGAGGAACACCACCTACATTTGGAATTCCAATATATTATTTCCATTGCCAAGGGAAGTTCAATCAATATTAGTGAACATGAGCTCCTCTCTCTCAAAGCCAGAAACCAGAGAAGAAAGTCTCAAACTTGTGATGTCATCAAGTATAAAGTCTGGAGCTGCTCCATAGACAATGAATGGTCTGTTTTTCTTTTTTAAACCCAAATGAGCTTTATTCTTTTGTAGTGTTGTGAAACAGAAAATGTTCCCATATACTCAGAACATTCCTCTGGCTGTACTCAGTGTCATCTAGAACATCTTTTCTAATTTATTGTCTATGGAGCAGCTCCACACATTATACCCGATGACATCACAAATTAGAGATTTATTGTAGTACTCTAGTTTTTGGATTTGAGAGAGAGTTGTTGATGTCTTAGACCATAGGAACAACATGTATGAATTTTGAAAATGGCCGTGGTTCCCCTTTATGGGCCTGAATAAGGGCTGTCAAAGTTAAAGCGATAATAACGTGTAGCAAATTCATTTTTAACGGGACCAATTGCTTTAACACATTAACGCAACTTGCGATTTTTAGGTTGTAGTGGGCTCAGATTTAAAGCTAGAGTGAAGATACGACCAACTATGTCATACTAGCTTGTCAGGAAAGAGGCTAAATAACGCTCCAAACTTACACCAAGTTTTGGGCGAAGAAAAACTGGCATGGCCATTTTCAAAGGGGTCTCTTGACCTCTGACCTCCAGATATGTGAATGAAAATGGGTTCTATGGGTACCCACGAGTCTCCCCTTTACAGACATGCCCACTTTATGATAATCACATGCAGTTTGGGGTAAGTCATAGTCAAGTCAGCACACTGACACACTGACAGCTGTTGTTGTCTGTTGGGCTGCAGTTTGCCATGTTATGATTTGAGCATATTTTTTATGCTAAATGCAGTACCTGTGAGGGTTTCTGGACAATATTTATCATTATTTTGTGTTAATTGATTTCCAAAAGTAAATATATACATATATTTACATAAAGCAAGCATATTTGTCCACTACCATGTTGATAAGAGTATTAAATTCTTGACAAATCTCCTATTAAGGTACATTTTGAACAGATAAAAAATGTGAAATTATTTCGCGATTAAATATTTTAATCGATTGACAGCCCTAGTCTGAATACTTGAAATAAATAAATATCACGAATGCGTCTGTCAATGAGATACTAACTTTTTTTTTTTTTTTTTTCAATGAATTTGCAAAACTTCTTTACTTTATACGATTTTAGCATAAAGGCTGGGACATAACAAAATATGAAAAGGTGAAGGGATTTGAATTCTACACTACACATGTATATTATCAATAATTCTATATTCTCAGATGATGTGTTTGACATATCAGACCTGTTTCTCCGGGCAGACTTTGTGCTGGTGTCTTGTGGTTCGTACACACCATAGACTGTATATAAAGATATATCTATATATACAGTCTATGGTACAGACAGATAAAAAGTGGATTTGTGTCATCCTGAATTGCCTTTCTTGCAAGCTAAAGCACTCCCAAAGTCTGCCAGCTTGGTGAAATCTCATAGCAGTTATCAGTATTTTCAGTTTGCTTGATTAAACACAAGGTGGCAGTATCGCACTGATAAAGAAACAGCACCCTAACAAACCCCACTATCACAGCTCAAAGGAAAACACTTAACGACTGAGCAAGATGGTACATGTTTATATCACTGCTCTGTAGTCTATTCAGTATATGTGAGTATGAATACATGTGGATAAAGAATAAAATCCTTACAACTGGATCTATTTTTGTTTTGAAGATGCATTTTAAACTTAAAATTAGTCTGAAATAAAACTATTTTGACCTTTAACCCTTTGAGGTCTAAGGGCATTTTTACACTACTTTTTTAAAATCACCTTTTATGGTACTTGCATATCACATGATGCCCATGTTTTTCATACCAAAATGTGCAGAACACTCAGCCCTCTGTCTCATGTGGCTGGAACACTGTGTAAACACATAATATGGCCCTAAAGCTGAAAAATTGAAATCCGATTTTTTGAAATTCTTCAAATCTTTCTTTAAAACACACCTTTACTTATGTGGACCAATTGTTTTTGGTGTTTGAAATGGGTTTACCAAAGTCATATTTTCACAAAAGTAGTGTAATATATGAATACATTTGTAGATAAATGTATGATAGATTTTGTAAAAGCGTTTTTTTTTGGGTAGAACTGTTGTCTGTCACTCTACTTTCTCCACTGAGGGACTCAGAGATCAAATGGGACTGAATAATGACTTCATACTTAATATCAACCTTCTTGGAATGTGTGCAAATGAAAAATGAGCATTACAACATTATCTTTTCAAACCAAATATTTACTAAAAATGTAAATTATTTCATCTGTTCAAAATATTAACACTCTTATCAACATGGGAGTGGAGAAATATGCAAATGTATGTATATATTTTATAATTGGAAATCAATTAACAACACAAAACAATGACAAATGTTGTCCAGAAACCCTCACGGGTTCTGCATTTAGCATAAATATGCTCAAATCATAACATGGCAAACTGAAACCCAACAGGCAACCAACCAAATATTTACTTTTTCATCTGTTCAAAATATTAATGACCCTCAAGTGTGAAGACGAAACAGGAAAATGTAACTAATTGAATTAATCATTGTCAATAGTTTTATTTACCCAGTTTCAATCAGTGAAAGGGTTCATGAAGTTTCTTTAATATTGGAACCAACAGTGCAGCTGTTTTGTTTTTGAGTGGATTTCATCGACAGAAACGGATGCTAAAAACAAAATAAAATCCTAAATGCCGTGACTCCTCTAACTTCACTCTGCACCCTTTGTGATTACTACCATAAATTACTCCCCCAGAAGGCAATGCAGTGAATTAATCTACTGTATTTATAATGTAATTTGAGTCTGTCTAGCTGTAAAAGACCATTTTAGACTTTGACAAGGCTTAATCCATTTCAGCCCCGAGGGTCATTAGCTTATTCTAAAGTGTTCGTATTTAATGCAACGCGAGGATGCAACGATGGCGACTGCAAACATGCAGCACAGTGAGGTCTGAAGGATTACATTCAGTCACATTATCCATACGGACACAAAGTTCAGATGGATTGAATTTCCCCCAGAGCTTGTGGTTTCTTTAGACCCTTTCCTGTGTCAGTCAGCTCTTTGGAACCTCAAATTATCATTTCACTCACGACTGCAACAACAAACTTATCCTCTTTCTGCATTTAGAACTTTATATTCGCTGTTAAAGAACCAAAAAAAGCAACAAGAACACAGCGGTGGGAAGTAGCTAAATATGTAACTAACAATTTTGATGTTCTGTACTGCAGTGTTTGCATTTTCTGCTACTTTATACTTCTCCTCCACTACACTTCAGAAGGAAATATTGTACTTTTTTTACTGCACTACATTTATCCGACAGCTGTAGTTACTTTGCAGATTAAGATTATTAAAAACTAAATGTAATCAACAAATAAATTGATGTATTATTAACCCCGCTGAGACTGGTGGGATCGCGGGCAATCCCGACCGACTTTACTGTCTTTCAGAGGCTGTAGCAGGTTCAGTTATAGAGCTAGAGAAGCTATCTGGAGCAAGATATCATCCGAAACTAGAAAAATCTAAGGAATTCATTGGTACCAACCATGTCATACTAGCTTGTCAGGAAGGAGGCTAAATAATGCTCATAAGTTAGGCTAAATTTTGGCAAGGAAAAAATGGCATGGTCATTTTCAAAGGGGTCCCTTGACCTCTGACCTCAAGATATGTGAATGAAAATGGGTTCTATGGGTACCCACGAGTCTCCCCTTTACAGACATGCCCACTTTATGATAATCACATACAGTTTGGGGGCAAAAAACAGGCAGTTTTTGGAATGTAGTATACATGTTATTTTCGCCTATTCTAAAATGGTGTATTTTAATATTTCTGCATACTGGGGTCCATAAACAGTCTTGAAATTGAGTATCACTGCAAAGGATGGACTGCGATGACGTCATCATCTGAGTGTAGGATTATTGATAATCTACATTGATGACAACCTCCCTGATTGTTTAGTTACTGGGGGTGGTTGGGGGTGCGTGTGCCTCCTGATGATTGTCATTTACTCAGGTAACTGCCCAGCAAACATGTGAAGTCAGGAAGACGTTCAGATCATGTCTGTATAACGTCCGTCGGTCCAGACCCACTTTTGTATGTCTGGTGGACGTGCAAGTTGGGTTCAATATTTGAACGTGTGGTCAGGAGCCTTTTTGGTCGTCTGCGGACGTGCAAAATGGGTTCAATATCTAGACGTCTGACTAGGACCCCTTTTGGACATCTCTGGACGTGCAACTCAGGTTGACATCAATAATTGAATGTTAAAAAGACATTTAAAACAAGACGTCGCAAAAACTTTCATTCTGGCTCCTCAGAGGACGTCTTTTGGACGGTTGACAGAGACGTTAAATTGATGTCTTTTGGACATGTCTTTGCTCAGTGGGTGAACTTGAGTTTAATTTGAGTTTCTTATACTTAACTTAGTATATTTCCATGTTCTGCTACTTTATACTTCAACTCCACAACATTTCAGCGGCAAATATTGTACTTTTTACTCAAATCTGTATTGATAACTTTAGTTACTTTCCAGATTCAGATTAACAATACAAAATCTAACCGAAAAATATATTAAAAAATAATCTCTGGGGGTGGAAAGTCACAAGCTACCCAGCAGTATATCAACTAATATAAGCCAGTTCAGGAATTATTCAGACGCCTTCACCTTTTTTGATGGTGATTGCAGGACTTTTACTTGGTGGTTTTGCTACTTAAGTACTGGAAGAACACACATCTAATTACATGCAAAAAAAAGAAATGCATCTTCATTATTTAAATAGCAGTAATTGATACATTTCACTGTGGTATGACTCAAATGTCGAGCATCCACTCGTCCACAACGTCCTGCATCCATCATCGACTATGGAAACACGTGCAGAAAATTAAGAACCCACCCTTACAGTAAATTGACTTTGAGGCGAACCTTCACTGGTCGTTTAATTCATAGTAATGATGCCACCTCTCCCTCAGAGTGTGTTCCCGCCTGCAGCTGGAGCAGCGTTTTCAGGAAAAAAAAACACAAAACGAGGCCCTGCTGAGCTACGAAGCTGTAATTTCAGAGCCTGCAAATACTTTACAGGAAATGATTGTGGTAAACCAAGGAAATGACATAGACTCTCCATCGCTCCTCTAACTCTCCTCTATATATATACAGCAAAGCTCAGCTCTCCACTCCTGTTGTTGGCTGCAGGTATTACACATTAGCTCTCCGATGACCTTTGTTCACTCAACAGACAGGTGAGGAGCTGACTTTGAGATTGCTGCTGCTCTTGCGTATCACTGCTAAATTTCCCATCTCAGCAGTACCAACACCTGTTAGCTGTTTCTCAACCCGACGAGACGGTATCTCATCGGGGAGCGTGGAGACAACCGCTCCAGGGGATTCAGTAAAAATGCAGCTTCAGCTCTCTGTCTGTGCCGTACCTTGCGTAGTCGTGCAATTGTGGTAAACCAAAGACAGCAATTTATGAGGTGCTTGGCGCGCTGCCCCTGGGGACAAAACACACACACACAGAAGCCCAGGACTGTGTGTTCTGGCCCCCGAGTAGATGTATTAGAGCTGCCAGGACTAAAATAACTCATTGATTCACCAATCCATCCCCAGGTCTCAAGCATTTATCAGCCAAAAGCTATTTTTTCTCACTTGCTCAGAGCCACAATATGTCCTGAGATTAGTGGGAGCGGTGGGAGAAGTATTCAGGTCTTTTACTTAGTACATTAAGTAAAAGTAGCAATACTTACTTAAAAATACAAGTAAAAGTCCTGCATTCAAAATCTTACTCAAGTAAAAGTACAAATGTAGAAATATACTGAAAGGAGGCTACCAAAAGTAAAAGCACTCATTATACAGAATATGTAGCCTATATATATTTTACTGGATTATTATATCATAAATGTGTTCATCACTTGTTGCAGCTGGTAAAGGCGGAGCTAATTTTAATTAGGTTAACTGCAGGGTAGTTTAATCCATTGGTTGATATATTATTGATATCTTTTTTTATTAATAATCTAAACTAGTTACTAAAGCTGTCAAATAAATGTAGTGTAGTAGGCTAAAAAAAGTAGTATTTGCCTCTGAAATGTAGCCTATAGTGGAGTAGAAGTATAAAGTAGCATAACATGGAAATACTCAAGTAAAGTACAAGCAGTAAGTAGTAGTTAAATACAGTAGCGTTACTTGAGTAAATGTACTTAGTAAGAACATTTTCACCACTGCTGAGATGCCATTATTACTGCCCTAGAAAGGCAAAATAGCTAGCTAAACAAAGTGAGCTAGCTATATCAAGTGAAAGCCGGCCACGGCACGGCTGGCGGCCTTAGCCGGCCATGCTGACGTTAGCATTAGCTCAAAGTACCACTGTGCCTAAACTGCTAGTATGTTTTGGACTTTCAGTCTTGTTATGCGTTATGTAGGCTCTATGGGATAAAATAATTGGCCTAAAATGGCATGAAAGACACTTTTAAACCCCTTTTTCTCAATGTCACCGCTTCTGTAGTTTCTGGTGTCTTTGCGGAGCAGAGAATATGTCTAAACCAGACTCGTAAACTGGACCTGACATCTCCTGATTTACCGCGTCTGTCTGCAGTCTGTGTTAAATGGGAGCCCTTTTTTTAAAAGTCATTGCAAATTCCTTTCTTTCTCATCTCCCTGGAGAGCTCAGAGTGGGATGCGGTGAATAATAAAAAACAGCAGGATTGCTTGTAAGTGCCAGTCTGTGAGGATTGTCGAAAGGATTTCTAATGAGATTTTGTGATCGGGAGCTTGAGTCTCTTCTTCACACACCAGTCTATCTATAAAGCAGCTTCAGACTATATCTCACGTAAGGAAAGAGGGACAGGTGAACACAAAGGCTGCTTTTAGTTGCATCCTACAGACAGTTGTACACACCCGAGCCTCCAGCTTTATGTCCGCAACAGACTGTTTCTGTACATTTCATCAATTCACTACACTGAACCAGAGAAAATGTGTTGCAGCTGATCGGGTCACTCTGAAAAAACATGTTTTTCACAGTCCAGAGAACATATGTAGCAGCCGCTCGTCCTTTACTTGCCCCTCATTATTCTCAATGTGTCATATCTAATGTTCTGCAAGCAAAGTGAAGAATTATTTGGCAGAGGCACTTTATCCAGCAGCCATCTTTAACGGACCCTCTTCTTCACATCAGAGGGTACAACTCAGATCACATTTGAAATCAAAAACATCCCGCAGGCATCCACCGGGATGTGATTGAGTTTGACAAGAAGCTGGGCTACAACAGTTGCATAAAAAGCTTAAAACCTTGAATGGTATTTTATTTACACATCACCATAAAATCTGAGTAAAAAAAGTCACGATGTGAAATGGCTTCTATGGGGACTAACATCATAACACACAAATACAACTGGACTCATTGGATTCACAAGAGTCTCAGCTTTCCAGTGATACCCAATTTATGTAATTCCAGGACTGTTTAGGGACCCCAGTATGCAGAAATATTCAAACACACCATTTTAGAATATGTGAAAATAACATGTGTTCTGCATGCAAAATAACTGCATGTGATTATCATAAAGTGGGCATGTCTGTAAAGGGGAGACTCGTGGGTACCCATAGAACCCATTTTCATCCACATATCTTGAGGTCAGAGGTCAAGGGACCCCTTTGAAAATGGCCATGCCAGTTTTTCCTCACCAAAATTTAGTGCAACTTTGGAGCGTTATTTAGCCTCCTTCCTGACATGCTAGTATGACATGGTTGGTAACAATGGATTCATTAGGTTTTTTTAGTTTCCATTATAGTGGCCGGGTCAGGCGGCGGGCCGTCGGATTTTTAAGAGGTAAATTAAAAATCATTACAGTGTTTTGGAGAATCGGTACAGTATCACAAAACATATCGCAATACTCATGTGTATCGATATTTTCTTACATCCCTATTGCTCAAATAGAAATTCATTATGTTTAGTAAAAATGTAGTATTTTTTTTTTGTTAAACTATTTCAAAGAATGACTATCACACTCACATATGAAGCTTGTCTGTTTAGTTTTCCCTGGGCTTTCAACCGCAAATTGCGGTCTTCATCAGCTAATGGAGTTTAAAAATAGTAGTTTGACAAAAAAAAAAATCCTAACTCAAGGTCCACCTGTTAGCTGCCAGAGGCTGACATGACAACTCACGCTGATGAAGACCGTGACATGCAGTTGAAAGCCCCAGAAAAACTATACATACAATCTTTATGTGTTAACGTCATTCTTTACCTTGGAAATAGTAGTTTGACAAAAAAGATCTCAACTCAAAGTCCACTTGCTAGCTTTTTTTCCAACAGAACTTGACATGAAAATGGAGCAAACATCTGTTTATGAAGACCATGATTGAAAGCTCCAGAAAAACTACATACAAGGTTTATACTTCAGTGTGAAAGTTCATACTTGATTTGACAGTAGTTGCTAACTATTTCTTTTTTTTTTTGCTGTAGCTGGACGTGGCAACTGAGCAAACCCAATCCACTAATGAAGAACATGGGATACAGTTGAAAGCTCTGCAAAAAAAAGCAAGTAAGTGGACCTTGAGTGATATATTAATTTAGTCAAACTACCATTTCCACTTTCTTTCTCAAATATAAATTATGCCAAATGTGTTTTCCCAGAGCTTTCAGCTGCATGTCATTGTCTTCATTGGGCTCTGGCAAAAAAGCTTGTAAGCATTAAACTATTTTGAATTTCCGTGTCCCATAATGGCCAATATGGTGACTTTAAAAAAGTGTTCACCCTGATATTAGTACATTTATGTGAGGGAATATTAATTGTAGCATTAAAATGGTCAATATTTTTTTTAAATTAATGGGTATTTCCTTGTGGCTTTAGTCCAAAAATATCAGTATTGAAAACCCCAATTTGCTTAAATTATAAAAGACCTCCGGACTGACTCTGACCTTTCCTAACATCCAAGCCAAGTAAAACTACATCACAAATATCGGACTTTATCGTACGTTTTCGTCTCTCTTGGGAATGTCTCTTTAACTATAACAAATCTGTTGTGTCAGAGAAATTAAAGGACGCAGTCACATGGTTAAGAACAATCCTTTACTTTGTGGAGACCTCCACACACACACACGCACACACACACGCACACACACACACATACTGTATATCGACATTAACATGATTTACAAGGAGATTTACTGTCACAGCCAGCAGTAAGACACATCTACGACACTCTAGAGGCAAAAATTAAAAAAACACAGGACATCTCATAAGGTGCTTCATAATATGCGACAGGAATGTTATGAAAAACGTCTACATAACCCTACAGAGACACCAATACTGCATCTACATAGATATTCATACCATAATATAAAACAATCTACACAAAAATAGAGCAAATATTTACAGAACGGAGACTATTTACAACATCCAAAACTTAAAAGATGAAGAGCAATATATATATATATATGTACTGTAAATATATATTTACGCTAGATTAATGTACACAGAGTCTGTCGACTGGTTGAAAATCACAAGTTGGCCAGTTGCAGCAACTGTTCTTTGAACTGCTGCGAGTGATGCGAGAGATCGGTGACTCTGTCCACCATCTCCTGGATGGCCGCTGTGTTGGGGTAGTTCAGGGCGGCCGTTTTAGTGGCCGCCACCACCGTCTTTAACAAGTCACACAGCACGTTGCTGGAGTTCATCACCCTGTTGGCCACATCGGGAACCGAGGCCTGCCGGGACAGGGTGTCTCCGATGAAGACCAGTTTGTGGGCGCTGAGGATGACGAACTTGCTGTGCGCCACGAAGATGCGTGGAGGCTGCCCGGCGCTGACGCAGCTGAAGAAGGCGTCCACGGCACTGAGGAGCGTCACGAAGTGCTGCTCGCACTGCTCCGAGTAGAAGCCGAGCAGCTGGCGGTCCCGAGCGCACACGGGGGTGGAGGGGGACGGGGCGGAGGAAGAGTCCGAGGGGGAGGCCGAGGTCACGCCCGAGTGTTGGTGCGAGATCCACTGCGTGACGTCGTTCTCCACCGGTTTGATCACATCCTGCTCCAGCTTCTTGAACTGGTTGATCTGTGAGGGGCGACAGGATTCACATTATTTTCCCACCTTGCTTGTTAACGTGTACAGCAGTCGAAGAAGTACTCAGATCTTCTACTTAAGTTAAAATAACAATACACAGTATAGAAATACTGTACAGTACTCATTATGCAGAATAGCCCATTTCAGAATAATGTATATTCTATTATTGTATTATAATTATTGATGCATTAATGTGTTCATTAAGGTGGAGGTCATTTTAATCACTGCTTATTACAACGGCTTTGTTGAATACTCGATTCTGATTGGTCAATCATGGCCTTCTATGGTCTGTTATTTATTTATAGCAGACTATAGGTTGCTACGTAAAACAGACCGTTGCTATGGATGCAGTTCTGATGTCAGTTTTTGTTTTTGTGTCAAATTATTGATTTCTTAAGTAAGTAGCCGTGTAATAAGCACGATAATGTACAGCTAGCAGGTCATTGTTCAGGGCGATGCGGCACCCTGTCGGGGTTTATTTCACAACAATGACCGTTAAAAAGTACAATATTTGCCTCCAAAATGTAGTAGTAAAAGTATTAAGTAGCATAAAATGGAAATACTCAAGTACAAGTACCTCAAAATTGTACTTAAAGTACTTTAGTTAATGTACTTATGCACAAAAATATAAATCTGCCTCCAACTAGGGCTGCAACTGTTAGTCGATTGATCAACTATTTTGATAATAGATTTTCGTTTCAGTCATTTTTCAAGCAAAAATGCCAAATATTTGCTGGCTCAAGTTTCTATAATGCTGCTTGTTTTAATCATATACGATGGTAAATGAAATATTTTGTTTGTTTTTGGACTCTTGGCCTAATAAAAACAAGCAATTTAAAGACATCACATTGGGCTCTGGGAGGTTGTGATGGGTGTTTTTTCCACTACTTTTTGGTATTTCATACACTAATTAATTGACAAAATGAGCCGCAGATTAATCAGTAATGATAATAATCGTTGGTTACAGCGCAGCCCTACTTCCAAAAGTCAAAAAAGGAGCACATTTTGAGAAGTAATATGACTTAAAAAGGTTGATCACAAGGCTATGAGGTACCATCTGGCTGCAAAAAGGCTCCAAATGTTTGTCTCACAAAGTCTCTGCACCCCTGAGACCCTAAAGGTCAACAGCTGTGTGTGTCTGATGGTATGAATATATATGTAAATATGTATGATTTGATAATAGAGAATGTATTGCAACAATGTGAGACAGCCTCACCTGTTCCTGGCCCAGCTGGACTTGACTCTGCTTGATAATGTTTTCTTTGTCCAACAGCTCCTTCTGCTGACGCTCAAAGTCTTCTTTGCCCTGCGGAGGAAGAAGAGTTGGTGAGACGACGGCAATCAGAGGTACTCACACAGCCTGGTTTGACCTTTCATACACCATACACAGGGGTGAAAGTAGACTGAAGTTCTTGCCGGTACCACTAGGCTACCCCGACCTTCATCGCTTAATATTGTTCTCCTCCCACCCCCCAGCTTCATGCATCCCTGAACACACTATTCAATGCCTAGTATGCTGTAGAAAGAAATTAGAAACACGACATCGTGTATAGCAAATTATTTATTTAAATGGTGAAAGTGCTGCAGAATCATTTGTAAATATTGTTGTTCCGACTTAAGGGGGTATTCACGTGAATTTTACCAGTCGGAACTCGTATTTCTGATTATTCCGACACCACATGAATGCAGCACAAATGTCCTATCTCTTAATGTTAAAGAACGTGAAACAGTATTGCCATGTGTCAACAAATCGAGCTGTGATTAGGGATATTTCATACACCACACGGTTGTACCGGCAGAGATACATAGCCTACAGTAGTGCAAAGATGCCGTTTCCATCGTTGCCACGCATAGCGCCTGGCGTTTACTCACAGAGCGCTTGTCTGCACGAGGAGCGCGGAGTGTCGCTCCCTGTCTGAAAAGACCTTAATGCAAGTACAAACAAACAACCGACAAAACCGAACCGGAAACATACTGTAAACCTCCTTGGCGGAGGTAACTAACTGTATGTTGACCCGATGTTAGCAGATGTGTTTTCTGGTTGGAAATGTGATCGTGAGTGACGGGTTGTATGTGGGTTTTGGAAGGCAGCTGCTGTCCCCTCTTCCCGGTACTCCATACCGGCACGGAATCTTTTAGTGATACGGAGAACCGGATCGTACCGGCCTACTTTCACCCCTGACCCTACATGAATTAGACTCTGTAGTATGAAGACAGTGGAAATAATTCTAATGCAGGAATGACATTTAGAATCCCTAAAAAACCAGAAGGATTGAAGATATTCGCCACATAAAATCTTCTGTTCTCACTCTGAGGATTTACCTGCAGATGTACGTAGTCGTAGTCCTCCATCCAGCTTTTCACACACTTCTCGCTGTTCATGTTGTCTTTGTCTTGGCTGGAGGGCACGGGGAAGGGCTTGGTCGGGCCTCCGTAGTTGTCGTTGTCGGAGGAGGGCGAGGTCATCGGGTGGATTATGTTCTCATCGGGAGTGCTCCCGATGGAGAAAGACCCGTCCATGTGCGTCCGCCTGAACAGCAACTCGGCGCTGCTGCCTATCGTGGAGGCCAGCTGCTTGGCGTCGTCGGGAACAGTCCTGGAAACCATGACGAAGCGATCCAGGTCGTCGCTCTTGTTGTGCTGCTTCCCGGAGGACGCGAGGGCGTTCAGGGCCCAGCTGCAGTTCTCCAGGACCTGGTAGCTCTGCAGGAGGATCTGCTGCGAGTCCTCCAGGCGCCCCAGCTGCCGTCTCAGCTTACTGTGCAGGCTGGAGTCTGACAGAGCCGTGGCGTTCGCCGCGGCCCCTCTACCAAACACGACAAAGTCCCCCAGAGCGGCCCGGACCCTGTCCAGCACCGTGCGGACGTCATTAGCGTGGCGCTCCATGAAGGGAAAAGTCCTCCAGTGAGGGGAAGCCGCCATCGACTGTATAGCTCCGACTGAGGCCTCCACGGCCTGCTGCTGGCGGTACAACCTCTGCACAGCGGCGTCCACATCCAGAGCGAGGCGGCCCTCGGAGCTGGAGCCCGTGGAGGACGAGGAGGTGGACATGCTGCTGCGCGTGCTGCCGGTGCTGGAGAACGACAGGCGGTTCACGCCGTCCGTCACGTCCCCCACTGCGCGAGCATCCTGAGCGGGGATGTCGTAGATGCCTTTGCTTCCGTCTCTGTCGGCGGGCGAGGCTCGGTGCTGGGAGGGCAGCATGCCCCGGGGGATGTCGTACACGTCCCTCTGAGACATGTCCCTCTGAGACACGTCCCTCTGAGACCCCGCCCCCGAATGAAGGGCGGGCGGAGGTACGTCGTAAATGCCTTCGTTGCCGTTGGTATTCGGGTGTTGGTGATGGGCAGGAGGCTCCACAGTGGGGGGGAAGTCATAATGCGACTGGGGGCTCTGTGTGGGTTTGGTGAGGGCGGGCGGCGGCACGTCGTAGATGCCTTCCTGCTTGTGTTTGAGAGGCTGCGGGAAGTCGTAGTTTCCCTCCTGGAGGGCGGGGTTGGTCCTGCAGGGAGGCACCGAGTAGACCTGCAGGGGAGGACGAGCATTAGTGTTAATACACAACCATGCAGCACAATCACTGTGTTTATTTATTTATTTATTACACAAATATGCCATTGCAGTGGTGAAACATTTGTCAGACATGAACGTAACTTCTTACATCATATTGCAAACAAAGTCTTCTGTGCCGGGCTGACACTAAAGGTTCCCTTTCTCAACTTTCTTATTATCATTCATCCAGAAGCACTCATCAGAAAGTAAAGGGGACCTATTATGCTTGTGTGCTTTTTCCCTTTCCGTTAGTGTGTTACATAGTTTTTTGTGCATGTTAAAGGTCGCACGCTTGAAGTCCAACCTTTCCTTCCGTAACGTAGTTTTTCATCAGGCAGTATGTTCGTAATTTAAGTTTGTATCAAACATCAACATCAACAGGTTACTCTCGGAGGACACTTTTACACTCAATGTAGTAACCTGGTTACTGTAAATCCGCGTGTACATGCATAAGGTCAGTAGCCCCCGAACTTATTTTGTAACCCTAGCTTTCTTATTTTTTACTGTAGAAGAGTCAGAAGCCACAGACGGAGCGTGATTGTGTCTGAATTTAACAAACAGTTAAATCTTAAGCGGTTTAAAGTCTCAGTGAAACAGAAGTTAGAGCGTCTTTAGCTTCTGTACTGTGAGTATTTTTGCCATCAAATGTTTAACGTGTTCACGAAATGAGTCCATATGAATGCCCCCCTCATGTGGTATTCACGACCTCTTAAGTGGAAAGTTTCTGAAAGCGAGTTCCCACCTTGTGACTTGTTTGTTGACGTTGTCAGAAATGGCGGAGGCCATGCAAGGTAATTTTTCAGTACATAATATGTGAATATAATCTAATTTTAGTTGTATATTGTTTTTCTTCGTACATTTTTAATGTCTGAGGATATATCCCCAGTGGCCTCATCTTTTTCCTCTGTCATTATGCCTTCGCATTTTCTGCATTATGTTACCAACTTTCTAAATTGTTAGCCTCTGTGGCTTCTAGATGAGACAGTAACATTAATATTGCCGTTGCTTAGCAGCGGTGTTCTCACAACTTAACCACGTGAACGCCAAGCATAGTTTTTTGGTCAAAGAAAATTGCATGTTGTTAAATAGGTGCACAATATGTCATTTTTTATTTCATCTCAACTTCAAACTGCTCCAGTTTTAGTCTGAATTTGGAGCGTTCTCCAGGAGAAATCCAGGTTTCTCTTCTCCCTTATTATCCCGATTAGGAAAACCAGTTTACGTGACATTTAAGAAAGTGTAAACACGCTGAATGTCAGCGTTTTTTTCAGCCGTGCTGCAGTTAGAGATTGAGGAAGTGAGAGACCTTCTGTATCTGTAGATACTATATTTGAAACCTCAACTTTTCTGCCTCGGATTCCTTCCTCTAACGCAGAGCACAACAAAAGCTTTAACCTCCCACTAACTCGACCGAGCAGAGTGTGTGTGACTGTGACGTTCATGGCACGGAGCATGAAGGGGAGCAGCGCAGTCGGGGTGAATAAAACGGTGGCCTGTAAGTGATTTCCATCAGCCTTGAAATGCACTCTTTACAGCTAGACGAGCCTGCCCAAAACTGTAATTAAGAACGACGCAAATAACATGCCCCGGCATATTTCAGGTTATTACAAACAAACTGATGGCTCTCTGCCTGGTCGGGTCTGGAAGTCTGCTGAAATCTTAGAGGGTCTGGAAAGAGAAGAGTTATGTCCTTGGCTTTTTTAGAGTTCAGACACAGAACCACTCATGGAGCTTTTGGTTAAACTCTGCTGGCAGGCAAAGCTTTCATTTAGTGCAGCCGCAAGAATGTCTTAAATATGACATTTGACGTATTATTCATTTATTGCAGACAATTAAGAGAAATACTAGGAACCATATCAATAAATAACTCAAGCATTGACCACTTCCTAAAGTCAAACTTTATTTGACTGAAATAAAACTAGTTGTTGAAATGTTCTCTTACCCCTTGTGAGGAGGGAGGTATGTCGTAAACGCCTTGTGTCCTGAGATCCATTTGAGACGGAGGGACATCGTAAACTCCTTGGTTTCTGGCGCCAGGAAACATCTGACCAGGTGGAATATCGTACACCTGAAACATAGAGTGGAAAAATTAGATAAACACCAAATAAGGGTTTACTCATAGTACGAGTTCTGATCATGAGAACTAGTCATTTTATATTTGATTAAGGTCAATTGCAGCCTTTTATTTTGTAGAAGCTCCACTTGTTTTTGCTTTAAATAATGCCATAAAACTATCTTTCTTCAATGAGCTCCAGTGCTGCAGGGTTTATCAGCCGAAACAAGATGACAGGACAAAACTGTCAAGTTAACCCTAAACTGTCAAGGTTCCTCTTCTGAGAATATGAGGTCAGTGCAGAGAACAGGATATGTGGCAGATTAAAATGCGGAACATGCTGAAGATCAAAGAAACGGCGTTCCTGTTCTGACGAATACAAACTCATACTGCATTTATATCTCAAACTATTCCGGCTGTGTTGACTACTGACATTTGTGTTTGTTTGATTGTTTTTTTTTGTCTATGCTTAACCGTAGTGGATTAGAACAGAAGGTGCATATGTGACATTTTCCTAATTTATATCAGCAAAAATATAACTGATTTAAAATGTACAGTGTGTAGGATCTAGCAGTGGCATCTAGTGGTTGCAGATTGCAACCAACTGAGTATCCCTCCGCTCACTCCTCCCTTTCCAAGACAGCGGTAACGTGAGCCGCTGAGTAAAAAACCATGGTAACGGCGTGGTATCTTTCAGGAGCTTTGCTTACTTTAGGAGCAATGACAGTCAGACGGTTTGGTAGAAATATAATTTTGAAACTCTTTAAACATGTTCGAACTATACAGTATAAATCCACCACAGTTAAGCTCAAATATACATTATTTTTAGTTTATAATGCAACTTTAATGTACACTCTGATAGATTATACAACTCAAGAAAGTTTCAAGAATCTAGCACCATGGTCGGCTGTAATGTAAAGTGTGTGAGATCTGTAGAAAATAGGCTGAAACATGCAAAAACACTGGTATGATTCATTAAAATTAAGAAAACTGAAATGCAGAAAAAAAATGTATGGGCATTTTGGAATTTTTAATTTTACATTTGACTTTATTTTAGTTTATGATTATAATTGAGTCCTTTGTGATAGGGCTGAACGATTAAAAAATAAATAAATATCAAATTGCGATTATTTTGATATTGTGATATTTTACATCATTATTCTCATTTTCATTGAAAAACCTTTTATGGCGTGATTTTTGCAGGGATCTGTACCAAACAAAGATGTTTTCTTAAGTCTGTAGAATATGATGTGTAGGCCAGGACGTATCTGCAGCACCACAATATTTAATTTAAAATGGTATTTTGACACATTTCACCCTTTAAGAAATATTCTGCCTTCTGCGATTTGAAAATTGCGCTTGCGCATATTGCAATTTCAATAAAATTTGGATTAACTGTGCAGCCATACTTTGGGAATTTTTTTTAGATTTAATAGTTCATTTCAGCCAAAATGTCATTTGAATCCCTTTGAAATCAATCAGAATGTACACTGGTGGTTATTCATCATTATTAGACTTTAGAATAGGATAGAATGGGTCATACTGGTAAACTGTACATGCTGTGGGAACATGAGCCACTTACCCCCTGTGATCTACTGGGTGGGACGTCATAGAGGTCCTGCTGGTTGTGCTGTCCTGGGCTGTAGGTGTAGGACTGTCCCACTCTGGTCGGGGTCACCACCTGTCCAATCACAGCGGGGGGAGAGAGAGACAAACAATCAGAGCTGCTGTCTTAAAAACAACAACACCTGGGACACGGCAGTGCTCAAGAAGACAAATACTTCAATTACAATCTTCCTGCCACCCAACTCTTCAGTACAATATCTAATAAAGGACAAAAATAAATACTTAAACAGGGCTGTAAACGTCAATTATTTTCATGATTGATTACACGTTTGTCAGTAAAATAACAAAAAATGCCCGCCACAACTTCTCAGAGCCCAAAAGTGAGTCTTTAAAATGTCTTGTTTTGTCCGACCAACAGTACAAAAGCCCAAAATATTAAATTTACAACGATATAAAGCAGCAAATATTAACAGCAAGAGTTCACTGTGAATATAGAGCTAAAAACTGATGGACTATATTTCAGCCAAGTGCTCTACTGGAAAACAAACAGAATATCTTCAACTAATAAAAACAAAATAAAACATAATGCGGCTCAGTTGAGCGATTAAAAAAAGTAAAAACTTCAGCAGTGCTTTGTGAGGAACGGTAAAGGAACTTTAAGCCCGAGGAATGTTTTATGATGAACTGGGTATGTGAGACAGAGTTTTATCATAGTACTGGCTGGATGGTGAGCATTTAAACCTGGTGAAGTAATCATCGGGTCATTGGTATTGATGAACAACCCTGGCATTTGTGTGTGCTGGAGGATTTAACACACCTTTTAAAGATATTTAACACCGTGGTGCAGACAGGCTACAGAATAATGGTGTGATGACTGCTTGGAAAAAAAACAAAACACATACTGCTGGTGACATTTTTGCCCCCGTTAAAGTTTTTTTTCCCCACATTTTCCCTTCTCTGTTCCCGTCAGTGCTAATCCCTCCACACCTCCTAATCCCAGTGTTTCCATCCCCCTCCCCCCAGCGCCGTCGTCCCCCTAAAAGCAGACCTCCTTGCTGCGTCAGACAGACACAGGAATGCTGGGAATGTCCTTCCCTGAGCCCCGTGCTCCTCTTCTGCCCCCACGCACCACTATCGCCACACCGGGGTTCATTAACAGGGCTCGAAAATGGGAACCATACGCACGGCTTCCTGGCAGAGGGGAAAAGTCTCCAGGGAGGTATAAGACTTAAATCCCAGCATCCACCGGTTACAATCTCTCCTGCGTTTATCTGAGCGGTAGGAGCTGTAACCTCAGCCAACTCAGAATGGGATTAATGTTTCTGAGGAAGTAGCAGCAGAGATGGAGGAGGAGGGTTTGTAAAAGAGATTTATGAAAAAGGTAACAAGAGGTTGGAAAAGTGAGAGGAACGGAAAATGAGAGCACGTCGCCTAGTATGGAAAGGAATGCCATTCATCTGAGCCGGAGTCTGACTAACAGTAGTCCATATGGTTCTCATAAGTCCAATCCGAAACAAGCCCGTGATGATTTAAGGTGTTCATTGTTGGCATTCCTGTCCGTGCGTACATCATCCCAACAGGGCCTGTGGGGTCAGAGCTGAAACGCACACCGTTGGGCTTTAAAACGCCGTCTGAAATAAACCGGCGGAGGGAATAAATAGCTTCGCTGCTTTGGGCTCTTCTCACGCACTGTCGCTCGCACACTTCAGGCTGGAAAAAAAAAGACCTTTTATCTACTTTACAGGGTCTACAGTGCAGGGATGGAAACCACATTATTGTCATTTCTTCAAGGATGTAACGTCTGGCTGTATAGCACTATGAAAATGTTCATTATTGGGGAAAACTGCTCCACCCTCTGAACCTTATTACCATCAAAAAAGAATGTCAGTGCAACAGGAGAAAAGTTAATATTAGGGCTGTCAAAATTAACGCGATAATAACACATTAACGTAGTCGATCTTTTGGTGGTTGTAGCGGGCTCAGTTTTAAAGGTGAAGTGAAGATACTGGTATTGTATGAAACTAGAAAACCGAAAGAATCCATTGGTACCAACCATGTCATACTAGCTTGTCGTGAAGGAGGCTAAATAATTCTCCAAACTTGCACTACATTTTGGTGAGGAAAAACTGGCATGGCTATTTTCAAAGGGGTCCCTTGACCTCTGACCTCCAGATATGTGAATGTAAATGGGTTCTATGGGTACCCACGAGTCTCCCCTTTACAGACATGCCCACTTTATGATAATCACATGCAGTTTGGGGCAAGTCTTAGTCAAGTCAGCACACTGACACACTGACAGCTGTTGTTGCCTGTTGGGCTGCAGTTTGCCATGATATGATTAGAGCATATTTTTTATTTTTATTTTTTTTATTAGCAAACTGTCACCATTAAAAGTATGGTGAATTAGCTGTTAGCAGTTCCTGTTTGTAATATACGGATAGATGTTCAGACAACTATCACTGGATTACTTTGATACTAAAGAAAACTTCAAAACATGATGATTCTCAGGCAAGGTCAGGATTTATAAGGAGCGTCTTTTTTTCTATGATTTCTAAGCTGATTTATGGATGTTTATTCACGATGGACATCATTAGATAATCAGAGATTGGAAAGTGTAAGTCACACAGAATTTAAACATGTGTGCATCATGTCCGTGTGTTCAGATTTGATGGAGTTATGATGGAGTGGAGTGTGAATTTTGGCGCAAAGTCGGGCCAAATTATAATTGTTTTTCAGTACCATAGTTTCCTTAGAGTTATTTGCGAGGCTTGAGAGCTTATGTTTACATATTTTAATGTTTGCAAAATAAAAAAATAGCATGTCAGCAGACATGGAAAGCTAAGTAACAACAAAGTGATGCCTGGTAAAAGGTCACTTTAACCCGGCTGCTGTCCCTGCGGGTCGAGCCTGTGTGCTGATGATAAAGGGGGGGGGATGTCTCAGCTGTCACATGCAGATGGCAGCGAGGTGTCTGTCAAAGACCTGAGTGACCTTTTCCGCAGGTACATGTCATTGCTTTGAGCAGCACTCGTCTCATCAGTGGCTCCTCTCAGCTGCTGCCAGATGCACACTGCTCATTTATTTCCCATCTCCGCCCTCTGTTTACCCAGCAGGCTGTTGCTCCGAGGCCGCTCGGCGCTGCTATAATTGCTGCTGGTGGGTAAATATTTACCGCGTCCAATGAGGTTGGCGCTTGCACGGCGGCGGTGGCGGTAGCAGTGGCAGCCCTTTTTCAGAGAGCGATGACATCATGAAGAGCAGACATTTGTTCCCACTCAGGTGATGGGCTCTTTGGATTCCTTCATAGAGGAGGCAGAGCAAGCGGAGTGACTAAACAGGGATCAGGTTTAAACTAGTGCCCCGAGGAGCCAAATAGATGCCTTGTTAACGCTCCTACGCCGCCGTGGTGAGTGAGTCACAGCTCTTTCAATAATGCTGTGTTTACTTAGCATCCTGGCAGGCTCAGGTTTTTGGCACGCAGGACTTTTCAGCTTTACTTCAGAGTCATTCGAGAGGTGTCGTCATAACGTCAACAACTACCTCACAAGGTTGTTATATGTCTCTTAGATTTGGACGTACGCATTGAAAACCTTTAGTTTGGGCTTCCTGCGTGTCGAATAATTGTTTTTTAAAATACTTCTATTGGTTAATAAAAGGGACAAAATACATTTCTGATCTGCTGCTACTTGATGAAGAGTCCAGACCTTTCATCTTGAACTGCTCTGCTTACTGTTGAAATGTAACTGTTTGTTGTGTTGGCTATTTGCAGTCGGACTCGAACAACAATGAAATGCTGAATGATGTTAAAACAGTTCAGTTTTTTGTGTATAATGAAGATTTCTTTGTTTCACTGGTATGAAAAGGGGAATAAATGACAACAAAAACATCGGCATTGGCTAAATTGTTATTTTAAACATCGGTATCGGCTCAGAATTTCACATCGGTGCATCCCTATAAAATATGAAAACGGATGACACCTTAGAGAAAACGACCCTGAATAAATAAGTGGAGAAATATCAATACAATAACAAGAGCAGATGCTTCCACTCATTTGTTCTCAAGTTGTTACTGAAAGGTTTGAGGTATGAAAATGATCTCATTATAATGTTTTCATCCATATCGGCCAGCCGTAGCATGGCTCATTTCAGCACGATTGTCTGTGGGTGAGTTAAGGCGCCTTGTGTGTTTTTAACAGGAAATCATCATGTCACACCTTGTCATTGGTTACATACACACACACGCACAACCACTTCCCCCCCGGTAATGGCCCGCTGACACAAATCAACAACCCTAACGAGGCTCTTCACTGAAGTTCGGCTTATAAAAGACGGTGACAACAATGACATTGCCGTCAAAGTGGCCCTTTTATTGAATTCCATCCATCCATCTCTTTATTCACACCTCATCTCCTTTCTTGTCCTCTTATCCATCCGTCTGGGTGTTGACAAAGTCGACCTCCAGCCGGTTTCTACCCTTTTAGCTCCATCAGCACAGGTTCACCCAAGGTCACCGATCTCACCATGTTATCACTCATACATTAGGTAAGAGTGGTATTTTGTATATGACTGCATCCACCTAAATGTAGGGTGTGTTTCTGCTCTGTAGTAACCTGCCCTTTTCTGCTTTGCTGAATCACAGTACAAAGACGTCTCAGTCGCAGTGTTGTGGGCCAGAACTGCTCGATAATGTCCCCCCTCAGCCACTCGGAGCCGCACCAGCCTATTAAAGTGCCAAACTAATTAATGCAGGTAATTAACTCGTGAATCCTGCGAGGCTTTCAGCCGTCTCTCCATAACGCGTCCAAGTGGCTAAAGCCAAACAGACAGCGGGCTTAATGAGGAGCATTAAAAAGAGAACACACTGATTTTAGCACTAATAAGGATCATCGTTCAGCCTCTCTGATCAAAGCGGCTTCTTAATCCGGCGGCACGATTATCTGGAGAGAAGTAATGTTAAAAGATGTATCTGACATTCGGGTGTTTACTTTCTAAGAAAACTATATCATGAGACAGTCCTCAGAGAATAAGAGGATAATGTGAAATGAGAAATGTCTGGAAAGAGCCTTTAGCATTAATCTTGATAGGGAGCAAGACTAAGAGTCTACAGTCGTGCCAGCAGCTCTGTGAGGCTTTACCTCGGCATGATAGAATGTTTATATATATATCATTTTTACCATGTTTACCATTTTAATTTAGTGTGTTAAGACGCTAACATAATGTTTACCATGTTTACCATCTTAGTTTAGTGTGTTAGCATGCAAACTTAATGTTTACACAGTTTAATATCTTAGTCTAGTGTGTTAGCATGCAAACAATGTTTGCTTATGTGCAATGTGCTTATAAGCACTAAACACAACGTACAGCTGAGGCTGATGGGAATGTTATTAGTTTGTCATGAAAGTCATGAATATATTGACAAATTAAAAGTTTGACCTGATTATGGTGCTGGTTGAAAAGCCAGGGGATCAGCAAAATTACTACAATTCATCCTCAGGGCACCAAAATGGTGGACGGGCCAAGCGACAGGCCGACAATGCCGTCCATAGAGCTGCTAGTGTGGCTAAAAAATGTGAATATTTCCTGGTTTACTTTGGTCTTCTATGACGTGAAACTGAATCTCTCTCAGTTGGTTGGATAAAAAAGGCAATTTGAATGTAAACCTGAGCTTAACTTTGAACTTTTCAGCAAAGCTCCTACGTCTTATCACGTCCTCTGTTTTAAAACTTTCAAGGGGAAAAAGTCCTCTTTAGTATGCACACACCGCAGAGCAGATTACTTTTGGTACGACTGATTTATGACCTCGCCCCCTCCGGTCAAACCTCATGGGCCGGCGATTCATCACAACTGCGACAATGGCGAGCAGACGGGCGTCTGAAGGAGCTGGCTTGCTCCAGGAAGAAATAACTCACTTATCTGGTGCTGAGATTGTCATGCGCGTGATTAGGCCGAGAAAATATGTCCCAGGCAAACAAACAAGCCATTCATTTCACATAACCTGGTTACTTCCAAAAGGGGACTTATATCAAGGTGGATGGCACGCCCTTACAGCCCATAAAGAGTTATCGGAGCCACTTCCTTGAGTTGTGTGGGAGTTCATTAATCCTTTTGTTGCACCCCTACCTCTTTATGGCACCAATGAGCAGATTGGATCTATGGGTATGACACAGTGAATGGAGGAAATGCCCGTACAAGGAGCAGACCTTGTGAAGTCAGGAAGTGAGGAATGAAAAGGCCGTCTGGTGGGAGTAGATAAGAGGCTCGGCGGAGATATTTGAACTCTGAACCCAACCCATCTTTGAACACCGTGACCTCAGCGCCTGAGTCAGAGGAAGCGGGAGGAGAAACTGACGGCGTGAAACAGATACACCTTTCAGAGCAGAAGAAGGAAATCAAGAGCAGCAGACTGAGATGAAAAACGGGGCCTCTAGGAGCAGAATGATAAAAGGCGGTGCGAGGCTTCTCCATGTGAGGAGGCTCTTTGTGTGGCTGAGAGCTCCAGGCATCCACACAGTCTCAGCTCGGAGGCCTTGAAGAAGGGAGGGGTGTGGGGGGGCAGCTGTGTAGCTCACCCTCCCAGGAGGGTCACCCAAGGACAAGGCCGCAGCATCAAACCAAACAGCCAGAGAGGAAGTGAGCGCCAAAACCTCAGTGTGCCTTTATATACCAGAGCCCCACACCACATGAAGAGAGAACAACCAGTCGCCAATCTGGATCTGCACTGCAGGGGTTGGCATGCAACCCCGAGGAGAGAGTGCATGCATGCATGACTCTACACACACACACACATGGTGAAGACATGCAGGAACCGTTCTCTGCGGGAGGCTTTAGAGTAATATGAGAGGGGATTATCAGTCTAGGAAGCCTGCATCAGTCTCCATAATCATTTGGGAAGCAAGCGAGTGTCACTTTGACAACAAGAAAATGTCTGTTTTCCCTTCAGCCTGCATCGGCTCTTGGCGCGTTCACACCGCATGCAGGGTGAGTCAACGCTCCGCAGCCTGTCATCAATACTGCTGCACAAAGACGAGCAGTAGTAAACAAGACTGAGTTCGGTGTTTTGAAGAGCAAAGGTCACGGTTTGGATTTCATGTCAACAAAACGGGTCTCCACAAATACTGCGAGGATGTATTACTGTGCGTATAGAGTTTCAAAGTGGAAGGAGGCCACTTTAAAGTCACTTTACTTCACTACAGGTTTATATTGTGGCCATCAGTTTGACTTTTTGCCCATTAGTTTGGTAAAACTAAATATAGCTGTTGCTATGGAGAAGAGGCTACAACAAATTACAAAAAGCTTTTGTCGTTGCAAAACAAAAACACCACACTGTAAACTTCACCAAATTTAAATGAGTAGCACAACTCTTCTCCGACATACCATGCTTTTATGTCCCAGATGTTTTACATCTGTTCCCAAAAAGCAAGATCTTTTTAAAATGAACATTAATTAAAAGAGGAATGTGTTTGAGGTCATCTTGACTTGGAAGATGTTGAAATAGTAGAATCTGAGAGTCAACCTGCTTTAAACATTCATGAGATAAAAGATGAAATATTGTATTTTGAAAAGAACCACCCTGATAAAGGCAAGACAGCCAACAACGTTTGGGGGAACTCGAGCCTGGTACGTTGGAGAATAAGTCATATTTAACATTGACTAACTTTTATTGAAGCTGAAACTTATCGGGTACCTCAAAGAAAGAAATAGTTGTTAATAGGGCTGTCAAAAGCGATGATAACGCGTTAACGCAAATTTGTTTTAACGCCACTAATTTCTTTAACGCATTAACGCAACTTGCAATTTTTTTAGGTTGCTCAGTTTTAAAGCTGGAGTGAAGATACTGGTGACTTTGGTTAGTTCGGACTCACTGAAGTCACACAATAGCATAAAAAACAAACCGATCGAGGCAGTGGTAGACCAGCAACCCCGGTGTTCTGCGACGTAAAGTTACAGGTTTTTTCAATGGAGTCTGATGGCTTTGGTGAGACTTCAGTTCCCCGTCAAAAAGTGCTGTCTGACGGCAAGGTAAAGAGGTGGAAATATTCTAAATATATCGTACACTTACACTGATATTGTTTTTTTAGGTGGTCCTTTCTTTTAAGTGGCTAAACTCCGTTTTGCTGCCGGCCATGTCCGTACATTGCTTTGCTTTCTGTGCGGTAACTCCTGTCTGCTTCTCCAAACTGGGGGCGTGCCGACCGATATCTACTGTAGGTAATACACTGACTATAGATAAGTACCTCACACAATCCCACTTCAAAACACCAGAGCTATCCCTTAAACTGCGGATATTGCTGTTTGGCTTTAACAGGACCGACTGTGGCCACAGAGACTCATGGTGCTTCTGTCCAACAGGCAGATACGTCACTGCAAACAACGGAGCCTTGTCTGAACTCCTGCAATACACTGACACAGTTAAAATCTTTCTATTTAATAGACAGGAACAACCGCCGAAAATTGCACCATTTTGACAACCACAGATTGGAGAGAAAGTTAAACGTCCAAGACTTAATTTAATCTCTCCAATAACACGATTACGGCACAATACGCACACTCATCAGAGGCACATTTTAATTTTCCATGTTATCACCGAAGCCATTTTAATACCGTTCCTCGCGTACGCCTCGAGGCCCGTCAGTGGTTACGAGAGGTGTTGGTTGACAGTGTGCAGGTTGATTGGCAGGTCTCTCCTCTCAGACCCCGGGCTCTGACTCACTTTATCACACAGTCAATCACGCAAAGTCCTCTAAGCCTTCGGCGCCTGCTGCCTATTTACCTACTGAAAATGCACACCTTAGCTCATTTTCTATGATGGCTGGAGCTGATTTGTTAAAGAAAAACACCCTTTGGGATTTGAAAAGCTCATCCGGCATGTAATTACTATCCGTCTCCTGGAGGGATGATCTGGTCTGAGGTGCTAAAAGTAGTTAAGCGGTTGAATAAACAGGATAATTCTTCCTTCCTGTTTAAGCACACACCTGTCAATGACTTCCATTCGTAATGAAGGATCACTGGGCTCAAACTTTTTAAACCAAAACTATACAAATTTGGCTGAAAAATGGGCACTAATGACAATTTTGGATATGAGGAGATGATAAAATTTAGTCCAACAGTAGTACAGGTAGAGAAGAGTCAGTGTCATCAGCAAACTAGCTCAGTAACGTCAATTATAAAGCAATATCGAGCTTAATTTTGCTAAGTCCAGCTACTATAAACCAATTGAATGACCTACCCATAGGCATCTAAGCGGCATCCCCAATTTTTGGTCATACAACTTTGCTATTTTTTAAACACCTGAGCTAGTTTGGATAAAAAAATGTTATATCTGGCAGTTTCATAGCCTATGCAGTGGGCTACGTGGATTAAATATTACATTTCCTGTCCTTAAGCTGTTTTCTCATATGACACCCCTCGCCCTGACCTCGCTGCTTCCGTGGATCTAGTGGAGGGATCGGGCTCAGAGCTCGCAGCACGGTGCGTCAGGTCTGCAGCGGCGTCTGCAACCCGCCCGACCCGTCTTGAAACACGAACCCTGTCTCGTTAAGTTTTGTCAATGTGTTAAATGATTTTAAATTGTTTACTAGAGCACAACATCTAGCCTCTTTATTTTGCTCTCAAAGTGCACCAGATTGATGCAGTTAACTTTAAAATGTGCAACATTTTCAACCAGGGATCCATGTTCGCTGGATGTTAGCTAATGTTTGCTAACATTGATAACAGTATGGTAGCTAATCATCAATCAACATCACCTACCATAAAGTATGTTATGATTACTGTGTTGGCTAACAATAGCTAACATCTGCTGTAGTGATGCAACGGTTCAACAAGCCCATGGTTCGGTTTGTTTTTAACCAACATAACCATTTCCAATGTGTTTGAACTGATAGATTGACTGATAGTAATGAATGATATTTCTATATTATATTATAGCCATAACACTGATATTATACATGAAATAAGGCAGGCTACTTAATGGTCACGTAGGCCTATGTTCAGATAAATGCCTCTTCTATGTCTCTGGCACCTCATCTAATAATTAGCAGGCCTGTATGTAATAGTGGTGCAACGGTTCAACAAGCCCATGTTTGTACATCATTGAACTTGTTTTTTTAACATTATAGCAACCATACAAATCACACAAATATAAGGTTGTAGTGGCAAAACCTGAAGTGTATTTAATCGATTGAGGATGTATTTTACTGCTTATGAATTCAAGTTTTTGTTTGTAAAAGACAAATCCTGTTATTTCTTCTTAAAAAAACAAAAAGTGACATAGTCTCGTTTTAAACCAGCTGAATCAGCTTCATCCAGTCTAATTCTGTGTGCAATAACAATCATTTATATGACAAGTCTGATTTATATGCTTTAAATGATATACCAGCCAGTAAAACAACAAATATACACCACTGCTTGGAGGATTAGCTATAGGCTACTGTAATGGGCCATGCCAGGTGTAATGGGTTTACCAGCCATCCTGTGTACAGCATTTAAATACCAAAAAAAAACCTACTTTCAGGCAGCTGGGCTCCACCAAAATCCCCCCCACAAAAAACCCCAGCTCTGTGCTGTTTGCTTTTCCACAAGTTCCCATATTCACTGCCCTTCTGTGGCTTAGACTGGCTCTGCTACACACTGTGTGCCAATATACATATAAAGCCAAATGGGAGCCCAGCACAAAAACACTACCCTGCTCTGTGGTAAGCACCAGGCCCGGCACACCCTGTCCACATTTCACATCGCAGACCCACAATCTCTCCTGCACGCCTCTCTGCTTTCTGTGTGTGCAATCACACTGATGAGAGTCGTGGCAGACTGGCACGATAACAGGTCGCGGTGTGTAAAATGCCATGTCCTATCACATCTAATACCCTGCACTCGCCACTCGGAGGCCACACCCACCAGAGTTTATGTTTTAAATCCGCTCTGATCCCAAAGAACTGTCTCCAGAGGTCACACCAGTCGCCATTTTCTCTCTTTCTCTCTACCCACTCCATTTCTTCCTTTTCTATTTATCTTTGCTTTCCTTAGCGATTAAACGATTGACATTTATAAAAAGCATTTAGCAGCATCACCAGCCTTTCAAATGTGAGAATTTGCTGCTGTATTTCAATTTTGATGTCATCATAAATTTTTAGAGTTGTTCCTATACCAGTATTGGAAATGCGTCCAATACTGCCCAAAATTCGGGTTCGGGTGTCGATGAGTACGCCAGACTTTGCACCGATCCGATACCAATAATTTAATAACTCA
>CAKAKR010062334.1:0-21276 GCA_916700685.1 Adelosebastes latens
GCGAGAAACCAATTGAATCTAATAAAGAGATAAACGCAGTACTGAGGCTATCATTATCAACGTCCACATGAATATTAAAATCACCTACAATAATGACTAGGCTTGATAGAAACTGAGAATTCACATAGAAATTCAGAATATGGGCCTGGAGCGCGGTACACTATAACAAATAATATTGGCTGTAGTGTTTTCCAGGTTGGGTTGGGTTTTCCAGCTACTGCTAAGCTACAGTACGATAGCCCAGCTAGCGTTAGCCGAGCTGAATATGTGCAGTTAAGTCTCTAAAAAGGAGCGAGATATGAGTGCTTAAGCAGAACTAGTGTAGGTATAAATGTAGCGGGTAATTAGCCGCTGTAATGAAGAGTATATAACTATATTGTCCAGGATGTGCTAGAGCAGCTACAGAACACAGCAGCACACAGAAAGACAGGCAACCGGAAATGACGCAATACGCTTACCGCAAGCACGTCAGCACAAACAAGATAACTATTTCTTTGTTGTGTGGAAGAAGTAACCATATCCATAGGATATAACTATACAAACACGCTAGACCTGCCCTAGTGAGGCAGGAAGAGCACAAAATAGGAAAAAAGCACGAAAAAGACTTGGAAAAACATCGGAGCAGCTTGAAAGGCTGCTGTTTGCATTCGGCGCCTAGCATGTTTGCATCCCTATGTAAGGGATAATGTACAGCTGGTCATTGTTGTGAAAGAATCCGCGACAGGGCGATGCTGCACGGGTCACTCATCGCCCTGAAGGGGATAATTCACAACAATGACCCGCTAACTGTACATTATCCCGCTTATTACACAGCTACTTACTGAAGAAATCAATATTTTGACACAAAAACGGTCCTCCAGAGTCTGATATCAGAGCTGCGCCCTTAGCAACGGTCTGTTATACCTAGCAACGGTCTGTTATACATAGCAACTGTCTGTTATACCAAGCAACGGTCTGTTATACATAGCAACTGTCTGTTATACCAAGCAACGGTCTGTTATACATAGCAACGGTCTTTTATACATAGCAACGGTCTTTTATACCTAGCAACGGTCTTTTATACATAGCAACGGTCTTTTATACATAGGAACGGTCTTTTATACATAGCAACGGTCTGCTATACCTAGCAACGGTCTGTTATACATAGCAACGGTCTGCTATACATAGCAACGGTCTGTTATACAGAAATTACAGAACGCCGTGTTAATAAATAGTATATATATATTATCGTTATATCCTCCAGGAATTTGCGATGTTGCGATTGCAACAATTCACGCAAATTCAACCAATCCTCGCAACTTTTTTGCAAATTTGACGGATCATAGCAGTCTCATGCGCCCACGTCACCAAACTCCCTTCCCCCTTCTTTCTGGTTGTGAAGATCGGTCATAATCTGTGCTCACGTTCACTTCTCCCATTGGACTGAATAGACTCAGGACTTGCTGCTAGTCTCCTAAAGGTGCAGGGCAGTGGCCACACGAAGTGTCAGTGTCTTATTTCCGATTTTTTTGCCGGTCACATTTACATACAGTAAGTGTGCCGCCGCCACAGACAGACAACATGCCGTCGGTGTGATAGTTCTTCAGTGTGAGTGAATGAGACATAAAGCAAACATGAATGTTCTGTGCACATTAATATTTTATGCTGTTTGTGAGCTTTATGGAATGCTGCCAGGTGCACTTCTTCATTTAAATAAAGCATATTCTGTTAGACTTTGTTAGAATTACCTTTTTGGTAAGGTTACTTTGAACACTCAAAACAGTGTGGTGTTATTCTCACTGGAACAAGTTGCCTTTGATTTTAATGAATTATATATTATAGGCATTTTAGGCCGCAACAATCCCAAAAAAGCTTGTGAAATCCTGGAGGGACTGATATACTGTATAAATACTGTGTGTGTGTGTATATATATATATATATATATGTATATATATATATACAGTATACATACAGTATATATAGGGATGGAACGGTTCAGGTAAAAAATCCGAACCGTTGGGTTCGCTAGTCACGGTTCGGGACGTGTATGAATTGTTCGGTTCATTTGAAATAAGTTATGAGGCCGACTGTGTATTTTTTCATGTAGAGTTAGGCTCCCGTTTATTGTCACACTAGAAATCAAGGCCTATTGAAGGACGCTGGGACACGGTTGGACATGAGTCTTGAGGTATGGGGTTTAACACATGCGCAGTGTAACTGAAGCTGCGGTCGTGCGTTGCTATATTCAATTTCGGCGAATGCAGACCAGATTTTACTGCGCACGTGTTGTACCCCAAATATATGAAGCGTTACCCAGCCCCTTCTCAGTTGGCACGGATGAAGTGCAGAGTGCGGCTGTCACTCAGATAAGGAAATGGCGAGTAGACACGATAAAGTCCAGTTAGAGGATCCACCAGCATTGTTTGGCTCTGCTGTATGGGAGTATTACTGATTTAGTGTTACCATGAAAATGACGGAAAAAAGTGGTGGATAAAACGGCGACTGTGTGAGCACTGTGCAACACGTCTGGTTGATGCTAGCGGCAACACTCCGGTGTGTCCGTCGATAGCGCAAGGAGGAGAGACTCTGGAAGGTAAGAGCAACTCCTTCTCCCCGCAGCATTTAAACAGCCTCTACATGCAGACTCAGACAGGGTAAAGACACAACTACAGCATCGGGGAGGTTTATAGTGAACGATATGCAGGCTTATGCAGTCGTGGAGGACACTGGATTTCAGCATATGATTAACGTAACTTTACTTGAGCCGCGCTATAATATTCCCTCTCGCAGACACTTAAGCAACACAGTAATTCCAGCAGCACAATCCCTGTAATGTGTTTTATATTTATTAATTATTTTTAAATAACACAGTGGTACAGAAATCCAACCGTATTCCTCCAAATACTGCACTTTATGAGTGGAAAAACGAATCTTTCAATAAAGAGCTGATAATCAGGGAATTGAGACATATGTTATACTGTTGTTGTTGTTTTTTAGTATAGTTCTGGTTGAGCTTATGCTTCAATTTATGTTGATGGCCTTAGTCTATAATTACATCATATTTATATGAAAATAACAAAGCTGCATTTTTGTCTGCACTAATTACTGTAGAAGACCTATTCTTTCAATTAACATTTGACAATGAAGAAGTGTTTATGTTCCTTACATAAGCCATACTTTTGTTAAGGCAAACATTTGTTAACTTATTTTTGCCAAATAAATGAAAAGCATGTTGAAATCAGAACATGACCTCCTCGCTGTAACATAAATGAACCGAACCCAAAACCGTGACCCCAAAACCGTGATATGAACCCAACTGTGAATTTTGTGAACCGTTCTAGCCCTAGTATATAAGCTGGGAAAAAAAAGTTCGTAAACTTGTGTTTGGTCGATTATTTCTCTGTTGTTACAATGCTAATTAGGGCCCGAGCACTGACAACGTCGGCGGAGGACCTATTGTTCTTCTAAGGATTATTATTATTATTCTATTATGTCTTTTTATGATTTTTAATTAACCTCTTCTAAATCCGACGGCCTGCCGGCGGACCCAGGCACTATTCTGTCTTTCAGGGGTTGTAGCGGGTCAGTTTTAAAGCTAGAGTGAAGGTCCTGGCATCATATGAAACTAGAAAAGAATCCATTGGTACCAACAATGTCACACTTCCATGTCGCAAAGGAGGCTAAATAATGCTAAAAAGTTAGTTAATCAGTGAATGTAAATGGGTTCTATGGGTACCCACGAGTCTCCCCTTTATAGACATGCCCACTTTATGATAAACACATGCAGTTTGGGGCAGAAATCATGCGCTTTTATGAATGCTGTATCTGAATATTTCTGCATACTGGGGTCCCTAAACAGTGTTGAATTCCATAAATTGGGTATCACTGTAAAGCTGAGACTCTTGTGAATCCAATGAGCCCAACTGTATTCATGTGTGATGATGTTAGTCAGTTAGTTAGACTTTTTTTACTCAGACTATGACGATGATATATTTAAAAAATGTGCAATACATGGACTTAATTACAGTATTGTAATATATCGAATCGTTACCCCTGTATCATGATGCATATTGTAACGCCAGATTCTTACAATACACAGCCCTAGTATAAATATACAACTGAGAGGCTTTTGACATTTTTCAGTTTTATTCTCCAATATTTGTGTGGCTGTCCATAATCCACATTTTATTTTGAACATCAAGATATGTTGTCATGAATATTGTCCCAGACCACCCTCATTAATGTGTTGAAAGCGATGGGGCCTTCTGAAGAATGTGCAGAACAGTTCTCAGAGCGGAGAGCTCAGCTTTTAGACTTGGTCCTAAATAAAAAAATACCGGCAGTTCATGAATATCAATCAGCTCATCAGGACTCGACATATTTTGACACCAAGCATTCCAGGAAAAATAGAGTGTCATTGTTTGCTGTGCTTGTCTTTGTACATGTTTTGGATTAAACATCTTTTATGCTAAATTAGTTTCTTCAATGGCAGCCCATGCTGCTTTCAGTGGGACCCCTCTGTCTGCGTTGAATATGAACGTCACATGCCGACGCACATGTTTTGTTGACATGGAGCTGTAGCTATGGCAACTCAGCAGGGTCACCGGGTTTGTGTATACAGCCAGTGTGTGTGTGACGGACTGGTGCAAAGTTTATCCAGTTTTTCATATTTGTTTTTAAATAGATAAGCTCCCTTCAACTACTTAAATTTCACACTCATATGTGCTTCTCATTGTAGAAAAGGTCCCACTGTTTAGACCAAAGTTTGCTTACCTTGGACAAAGATCTGTGCAGTAGACTCTGGATAAATGGAGGCTATACAGCCAAGTAGTTTCCATAAACGTAGCTGTGTCACAGGCAGTGATAAGGCACTTTATCATGAGCCAGAGGGGGGGAAGGTGTGCTAGGTACGCACCAATGACTTGCAAAGTGGATTATGAAGGACAAATCTTGAGGATTATTGTAGAAAACAGCTACTGCTTAACCGACCATTTTTTAATGCTTTATTTGCAACATTTTATAGCTAGCTTTCATAACCACTTAATAGCAGAGACGGGTTCCTACAGTAGCCTATGTTTTCTGTCCTACATGAAAGAAACAGCACATTTTGATCCATGTGTGAACCCCTTCTTCTGTTTGTATATGCATGCATCAAGGGCAGCACTGACAGTCCCGTTTTGTTCTAGCTCTGCTGTTCAGTGGGCAGCCGGCCACCACGTCACATTGAGAAGTCCTTGTTGCCTGCTTGGCATCATTATGAAACCCTGGTCAGAAGTCAACACTAAGTGGTCCGACTGTCTCCCAAGGCAGGATCCCCTTACACTGGGAAGATACTGTTGGAAGAAATATGGGAAGGGAGCGAGTGTGGTAAAAGAGGGAAGGGAAGATGAATGCTGGGTCAGAGAGAGAAGTGGCTAGAGAAAGAACATGCACTAATACCTCTTTCACACCAATGACCAGGGTTGGACCAGGGTTATCTGACCCTGGTCCAACTGTCCTTTTGTCAATTCAAACCAAGCCAGTCAACCCGGGTTAATCCCTGGTACTGGACAGTTGAGATACGACCTGGGTCAAAACCCGGGAGCAATACATACCAATAAGCTCAGGTGATGGAAATGGGCAGGGGGGTTACACCTCTGGAGGACTACAGAGAGAGGAGATGATAGTGACATCATCAATGTGTGCATAAACGTAAAATGTCACAGAGTGATGCATGTTTTTGGGATGCAGTGTAAATATAGTCCACACAGCATTTTTAACTTTATAAAATGTTGAACTATGTTGTATGTATGGAGCTGTAATGTATGCAGAAACATACAGACAACATAGTGATTTACAGCATCTATCTATGCGCCCTCATTTGCAACCAAATAGATTTGTTCCACCCCAGTTGTTAGCGACCCTGGTGCGTGCCATTCATATCAAAATCGACCCTGGTTTAACCCAGGTCTAACCCACCTCCTGACCTGGGTCGCGATGCCGAGTCAGTCAACGCGGGTTGACCCTTTCAGACACACAATCAACCCTGGTTGAGTCCTCGGTGTGAAAGGGGTAAAAAACGGCGTTTTAAAACAAAAATGATCTCCGTCCTGACGAGAGTTTTAGGGCCGTATCAGAATTAATCTCCGTCAATACTACCACACCTGAAAACGCACATAACATGGCCATTCACGTACACTGGGCATGTGCGTGCCGGTGTAAGCAGGAAAAAGGGCTGGACACGGGAATTGATGCAAAGCGCTCAAATAATACTGTAGCTTGCCTCCTGCGCATGTAGGCTGTAGCATCATTATAAAATGCTGAATTTAACAGCACAACAGCTGCTAGCAGAGACAACAAGGTCAGCAACGCTTGGAACTGGTTATCCATGTTGAAATGAACCACTGGTGGTCGAGGCTGATGTCGTTTGTTTTCTTCCCGAAAAGGTTCATGTGATGGGGCGTGACGAATCAGGGAAGGACACGTCATGACCGATGAGACCCAATCAAGAGGCAAACGTGGGTGTCTGCGTCATTGTTATCAAAGGTCTCCGTTTCTGTCCGTCCAGACTAAAACGTGACTCCCGGAGGTTTAAAACTAAAACACGGTCAGCAGCGTTTTCGTACGTCTTTGTTTTAGGGGCTCAAAAACGCCGCAGTAGTGTGGACGCTAGGCATAAACGGAGCAAAAGTTATGTGTTTTCAAACGAAAACGTATTAGTGTGGATGTAGCCATAGAAATTAGAGGGCGAGAGGGCAAGACAAGATCTTCAACCTCTCTTAATTTCCCTAAAGGATCTCTGCTCTTTTACTCTCTGTGAATGGTATAAAAAGAAGTTGTCAAGCACCCATATAGCCCATTCTGATTAATGATTGGCTGAGAGGCTCATCCATCTCATGTGTGTGTTTGTCTACACTGGGCTGTCAGTCAGCTGTCACCTCAGGCATAGGCTGCAACAATGACTCCAGCACACCCTAGTGTGTGGCAGCTTCACACTCTATAGGTGGATTTTTTTTCCAACACTTTACTGGTATTTCTTTCTCTTGTTCCTCGTTTAAACTTTTGGTTTTAGATCCGTTGAGCTATGCTTTTTAGTCATTTAGTTAACATTTATTACCCCCCCCATTTATTCAGTATTATTCCACGGTTTTGTTGAATATTTGACTCTGAGCGGCATCGCCCTGTCGGGGTTTCTTTCACAACAATGACCGGCTCGCTGTACGTTATCCCTTACATAGAACCCGCTCTGTCTCCCCCTGCCTGTTTTAGCCATCCTATTGGTGTGGCTCTGGATGGCAGTGTCTGTGGGTTGGTCCAGCACTATTGGATTCATTGTAGGGCTGTCAAAGTTAACGTGATAATAACGGCTTAACGCATTAACACGACTTGCGACTTATAGGTTGTAGCGGGTTCAGTTTTAAAGCTGGAGTGAACATACTGGTATCATATAAAACTAGTCTATTGGTACCTACCATGTCATACTAGCTCATCATAAAGGAGGTTAAATAACACTCCGAAGTTACACTAAATTTTGGAGAGGAAAAACTGTCATGTCCATTTTCAAAGGGGTTCTGGACAATATCTGTCATTGTTTTGTGTTGTTAAAGTGCCAGTAGTCAGTATATGTTTGGCATCATTGGGCAAAAATTCCATAATAACCTTTCAGCATATTGTAATTCAAGTGTTCTGAGAGATAACTAGACTTCTGTTCCTCCTCATGGCTCTGTTTTCAGGCTTTAGAAAATCTAGCCTGTGACGGGAGACTTTGACCAATCACAGGTCATTTCAGAGAGAGAGAGAGAGAGAGCGTTCCTATTGGCTGTTCATTCAACAGAGGCAGCTGTCAATCACTCGTAAACTCTGATCAAACGGTCAAACTAGGCAGCGCTGATCAATTATGAATCAATATTCTGTTACTGTAATGTCTATTTCTCTCCTCAGATGTTCTTAGAATCATCTTATAGTGCACGGTTTAGCTGTAAAATGAGGTGTGGTCCGGCTGGTGGGCGGTGCTTGGTATTTCTTCAACTAGTCTCAACATGGCGGCCGGGTCATGAACTTTATCATTTTACAGCTAAACAGTACACTACAAGATGTTTCTGAGAACATGTGAGGAGAGAAATAGGCATTACAGTTTGGTCGGAGTTGGTGAGTGATTGACAGCTGGCTCTCATAGACGGCAGACTCCAGATCAGCTCTGATTGGTTGTTTTCCTCCGGTCTGTGAAATCTTGCAGATACCATTATGAGCGCCGGAGGACACAGAGGGACATGATTTGTTTCAGATTACCTGTCTCATGTACTACTGTCAGGATATAGTGACCGTTTTATAAAAATAACTTTTTTAATCATGCAGTATTTGCTCCAACCTGCCGACTGCAGCTTTAAAATTGTGGTGATAAACCTTGAAAATTACTCATCATATATTTCAAAGGTCATAATTAGGGATGCACCAATACCGGGCCGATACTGACTCAAATAGCTGGATTAGATATCGGTGACAATCGAGCAGATCTATTCAACTCGATTCTATGTTTATATGCTATATACTGTATATACTGGAATTTTAATTCCTGTTTACGTTTTGACCAATTTGTCGCTGCATTAATAAAAGTTTGCAATTGAACTATAATTCCTGTTAATTTAGAAGATTTTTTACCAAGTTGCTGGTGTATGATTTATTATTTTAATAATGAAGAACAATCCACAAAATGTATATCTATGTATTTATTGGTCACATTTTGTTTTACAAAGCGATGTTTAAGTCCAGCCTAATGTTTCCTTACACATAACAGAATGATCCAGTCTTTTCCACACAGTGAGGCCTACAGCTGATTAATCAAACACTGGTATCGGATCGGTACTCGGTATCGGCCGATACCCAAAGCCCAGGTATCACTATCGGTATCGGGACTGAAAAAGTTGGATCGTGCATCCCTAGTGATAATGAAGAATATAACTAAAATGTAATTTAATTATGTATTACGGTTAATTTGAACACTTTAATCATGAGTTTCCATACAACCTACAACATCCACTGCCCCACTACTGACTGACTCAGTGTCCATATCTCCTGTGGCCAGTCCTGTCTCTCTTTGTCTCCCCCTCTATACCCTCATCCCACTCACTCCCTATACACACTGTTTTTCTTACTGCCCTCCACCAGTCCTATCTCTCTCTCTCTTTTGTTTACCCCCTCCTTCGCAGTAGTCATTTCCCATAAACCTCCCTGGGCTGTCCCTCCTCCCCCCCGTGTCCCCGCCCTCTCCTCCTATATACTTCTTTTCATTCATTCATTTATCCTCATTGACACACTGACACCCTCGTTCAGCTAGAGGGATCCACACATCATTTGTTTACTTCACACTGACAAGGCTGTTTTTTCCCCTTCTCTTTCTCTCTCTTCCTAAATGCATTGAGACTCACTCAGCTGGTCCCTCTTGCTTCTGTTCTTTCTGCTTTTGACATGATTTGACACAGATTTTTTAAATACAAGTCATGTCTTTTTTGGCAGAGCCTTTCCCTAAGCAACTTGATACAGAAAATTGGTCTGAGATGGTCAGAGATGAAACCTTATTTGTTTTTACATATTGTAATGTAAACCTACCTCTAAGATGTACAAAGCACATACATCCAGTCTAGAAACGTACTGTGAATTTCCCTGAAAGACACACATGTATACATCATATTATGTCTCGTTCTCCTCTGACCTGTGTAGATATTTACAGAACCGATTCAAAGAGAATTGAGGTTTGGCAAGGTTTACATACGCTGTGTGCTAAAGAAGGGATAAGAAATGTTAAGTATGGTCTGACCGATGATGAATTTATGAGACCAATACCGATATTGATTGACTCCCGATTTTGGAGTTAAAAAGAATCTGATAACGATAGAGTAACTGATAATTTTTTTTAAACATAAACACTTAACATAAACAAAGAATCTTGATATGAACCCTCGAGATGACTGGAAATGAATCAGGAATCTAGTTAAAAAAAAATGAACACAATTGGAAAAACTACATTCGTTTTAATTCCACATCATTCTGAGAAGCAACAAGTGATACTTGTTAAAACAACTTTAGCTGCCCACACAGTATTCGGCTGTAAATGGCATACGAAAGAAAATAAAATTGTTAGTAAACCAGAATAGCCTATGAAGCAATTTACTTTCCTCGAGTTAAGCTGCTTACATACTTTATGTGCTTGTATATGCAGTATGTGAGACATATTTGAAAGTATACTCAAGTCAACTCAATTTCTGGAGACATTTAAATGTCCACCAACACATTCTTACTCCCTGCTCGTCAAATACCGCCACTAGGTCAGTGTCCCTCGACATCAGAGTCTGATGCACGGGGTACCCATTACTTTAGGATGGACCAGGGACGACCTGTCAATAATCACGGGACACAAACATCGTTCTCCTGGTTGAAAGTCTTGTATTTGTTTGACCCATCCACCAGCCCTGTACGGACTCTCACGCTATTAATACTACATCACTTTCTCCAACCGTCGAATAACGCCACTGGTGGGTTTACATTGGAGTTAGTTGAAATCCCGGTTCATCACATACTGTTGCTAAAGGGCGCCTCCGTGCGTCGGTTTCCGTTGCCGAGGGGCACTACCGAACGGCGGTATTTGACGAGTTTGGAGTGAGAACGGGTTGTGTCCACAGACTTCTGACTGTTCAGTATGTCGCATTATTGCAATTTCCCAGATTCCAAGGTGACCTTTCATCTTCAGATAGACTAATTTGTCCAACTAACAGTCCAAAATCTAAAGATGTCTATTTTGTGCTGATGTAAAATATACAAAAGCAGTAAATCCTCACATTTAAGAAGCTAGAAGCAAAACATTTGACTGCCATTTTCTGTTTGATAAATTATCAAAATAGTTAACGAGTACTGTTCTGTCGACCAACCAATGAATTATTCATCTAATTCTTCAGCACTAGTTGCATGTATCATTGTCTGTAATAATGGGCAGCATTTGTTTGGCTTCCTTCCAGCATCATAGCTCTCTCCATGCATAGCTGCAATAGCAAGTTAGTTCTGCCAAATCAATAATAAAATAGAGAGGCTTCTTACCAAAGTAAAATATAAATGAAATAAAATGGCAGTTAAAAGCCAGTCTCTGATAGATTCCTCTTTCAATGAAAGGTTAAGGTAGATAAGAGTAACAGATGGTTGCAACGTAGCTAGCGTCGCCACACTCTGTTTTCAGCTTTCAAAGCTATGACATGCACAGCGAGTCTAGTGCGAATTATCCACGTTGCTGTTTTCCATTTTCGTGATGAGTTTCCTCCTAAATAATGCTGTGTCCACTCCACACAACAAAAACCTATCCAGACAGAGAATGTCTAAGGGGCAAACGTTAACTACTCAATACATAAATTAATCGGACCCCAAATGTGATGCTAACAAGCCCCCAGGAAGAGCGCTGGTCGTTGATCCAAACTTTCGTCGTGGCAAAATGGTGGTACTGCAACTTCCGTGTCCGTCACGTGATGCCATTGGGCCAAAAGACTTTTCCCCATAGACTTCCATTGGGAAAGAGACGTCTGTAACTCAGAGGATCATTTATTTTGAGGTGAATCAACTCCCCAGTATGAACACTCTAACAGTCCTTATTTAAATCATTAGGTCCTAAAAGTTGTAAAATGCACTAATGGCTGAATCCAGAGTTATTCCCTTCCTCCGTTCATGTGAATGAGACCCAGACAGAGGCTGGAGCACAAGCCATGACGACGGCGTCACGTTGGGACCCCGTGACCGAGTCATGTGACCGAGCAGACGATACTGTGCATGTTCCATGTGCCCAAGATCCGGGTACTTTTCCAGGCAGAAGTCGAGCCATTTTGTCCTCATGCTCCACTGAGCAACTTTCATAGGAATGAACGGGGCCCCGCCTCAAACGCTGTATCCAGTTCTCTTTATACATCCATGGATGCTAACACTAACGTTAGCTGTTGTGGCTAGCCTCGTTCCGTAAGCAGCACAAAAAATTAGCAATTGCATATCGGGTACATTACCATCTTCATCCTATCCCAGCTGCTGGGCAATCTCAAGCCATATATTGTCTTTTATTACACGGCTGTGTTGAATACTCGATTCTGATTGGTCAATCACAGCGTTCTCCGGTCTGTTATTTCTTTATAACAGACCGTTGCTATGTATAACAGACCGTTGTTGTTATGTATAACAGACCATTGCTATGTATAACAGACCGTTGTTATGTATAACAGACCGTTGCTATGGGCTCAGCTCTGATGTCAGACTCTGGAGGACCGTTTTTATGTCAAATTATTGATTTCTTCAGTAAGTAGTCCTGTAATAAGTGGGATGATGTACAGCTAGCGGGTCATTGTTGTGTATGAATCCCCTTCAGGGTGATGAGAGACCGCAGCATCACCCTGTCGAGGATTCTTTCACAACAACGACCGACTCGCTGTACATTATCCCTTACTTATTTGGTTGTTGAGGTAGTAGTGTTTGTGGTACATTATTGGGTTTTGAGAAGAGACGGCCCATTACTCCAAAACTCCAAAAGTCCGAAAAAATATCCCATATAACAGAAAAAAGTCCATTTGTCTAACAGTCAGTTGTTACCCCGATAACAAACGCCTATTGTTCCAAGGCCCCGAAAATACACACTTTCCGTTCAACAAACAGAAGCACATGGCAACTTATTTTGCATAATGACGGCGATCAAAGGAGTTCTACCCTTTTCAGATGGACCTACCTTATTTCTTCCTTATATACCTGCTATCAGGAAAAAACGCCAGATGTGTCTTTTAGGGTGATCTTCACCTTCAACAACTTGTGCAAAGAGGTCAGAGGTCAGGGTTAGCTACAGAGAAGCAGCGGTGGAGCTCATAGCAATTCAGGGCCTAAAGCAGCAGTGGGTAAAAATGGAGCAGATATGATTAAAAAAAGTTATTTTTATAAAACGGTCACTATGTCCTGACAGTAGTGCATGAGACAGGTGATCTGAAAAAAATCATGTTCCTCCGGTGTCCTCCGGTGCTCCTAATGGAATCTGCAAGATTTCACAGACCGGAGGAAAACAAGCAGTCAGAGCTGATCTGGAGTCTGTCGTCTCTGAGCAGCTGCCATTCACTCACCAACTCTGATCAAACGGTCAAACTAGGCAGCGCTGATCAAATATGAATCAATATTCTGTTACTGTAATGTCTATTTCTCTCCTCAGATGTTTTCAGAATCATCTTGTAGTGCACGGTTTAGCTGTAAAATGAGAAAGTTTGTGACCCGGCAGCCATGTTCAGATCAGTCGAGGAAATGCCAAGCACCGCCCACCAGCCGGAGCACAGCCAATAGGAACGCTCTCTCTCTGAAATGACCTGTGATTGGTCAAAGTCTCCCGTCACGAACTAGATGTTCTAAAGCCTGAAAACAGAGCCATGAGGAGGAGCAGAAGTCTAGTTTTCTCTCAGAACACTTGAATTACAATATGCTGAAAGGTTATTATGGTATTTTTGCCCAACGATACCAAAACTATTCTGCCTACTGAAGCTTTAAGGGCTCAGCTAAACAGGGGTAGATGGATTGCTGTCACATAACTTAAAACCAGGTAATTTAATTGAAGAACACCCTTCAACCAACTTGCTAACTAGAGTTGATCAAGCTGATGTCAGCTATGTAAGTAATATCAAGTATTAAGTTTTGTTTAGTTTTAGCTTGTGTTTGAGTATTAAGGTGTAAAGAGTGTGATTCATATCCAAGCCCATCATTGGCACAAGTTTGTACAACAGCCATAAGAGCCATTGAGAATCAATCCGCTGTAAATACATTGTTGTGCAAAAATGAAAGAGAAGTGGGACTACATCTAGAGTTGTCTAACTGTTCCTTTTGCCCAGTAGCACGCCATCATCTGTGAAATGCATGCTGGGATCTTTTTAAACAAGCTCACAAGAAACTTCACATCAGTCATTCTTCTTCTTCTTCTCTCATTATAACCCTGTTTTCATTCTCTCTCTGAGCACTCTATCTATTGCTGTCTACAACTATTTATCATTATTTACTGGGATGGATAGCGCAACCATGTGATCCATCCCGATTACATATCACTGTTTTATTACCTTCTGTCCCTTCCTCCATTGTCCTCACCTTGCATTATATGCACATGCATGTCCACAGAAACAGTGTTAAAGGATAGGTTATAGGATAGGTAGGATAGGTAGGATAGGATAGGATAGGTATCAGTTCCCCATTTAAACATTGAACCAGTTATTTCTTGTTGTAACAATTCCTCCTGTTCAGATTGGTCGCTTCCTAATGCTATTCCGATGTAAGTGAGGGGAGGAACATGCTACCACCCTCTTGTTGTTGTAACTAGGGATGCACCGATTTTGGGTCGATACTGATGTTTAAAATAACATTTTGGCCGATAGCCGATACCAATGTTTTTGCTGGTGCAGCCTCGGGCCTCGCTGCCTCAGCTGTCCGGGCTGGACGAACCCACGGTGGAGCTGCGGAACTACGATGCGACGGCCCCGACGTGCTGTTGTTCCCACGGTAACGTACCGGGGGAGGATGTTCCCACGGTAACGTACCGGGGGAGGTTGTTCCCACGGTAACGTACCGGGAGAGGGTGTTCCCACTGTAACGTACCGGGAGAGGGTGTTCCCACGGTAACATACCGGGAGAGGGTCTTCCCACTGTAACGTACCGGGGGAGGATGTTCCCACTGTAACGTACCGGGGGAGGTTGTTCCCATACTCCAAACTTACACACACGAGGTTCGTTCATCCAGACAGCAGTGATTGTTTTTAATAAATCATGTAAGCCGTTGTTTTTACTGCTTAATTTTTCATCCTTGTCGCTGATCTTTCTCAGAGACAGTGTAAAACTCCCACACGGCCGACATTTACTTTCACTTTTATTTGTAAACAAACCACACGTGCACACGGCGCCCGCTGTCATGCCAGAGTCGTGTAGTCTCCAGCCAGTGGCTTCTTCTCTGAATCGGCAGCTGGTTACTGTTGTCAGAGATGTTCGGCCAATAAATCGGTGCATCCCTGTAACCTAAATCTAGTTCCAGATAGCATTAACAACTTCACCCCCCCTCCTCTTCCATCTGTAGAGCCCAGTATACAGTGTTGGTCCCTGCCCTGTGGAATACTGAGGTCCAAGACTGGGAGCTTAAATGTATGAACAGTCTGGTGTTGGACGAGAGCCACTATGGACCCAACGCAGGTATATATCTCTCTCTCTCTCTCTCTCTCTCTCTCTCTCTCTCTCTCTCTCTCTCTCACACACACACAAAAAAAGCAGTTGTTCTTAAGCAAAGGCTAATAATGCAAAGGGACACGGGGGGACCACTCGGCACACACAGTCGCTCAAACTCCGGTAACTCATTCAGGCTACATCACTTAACCTCGGCACACATGCTGATCCTGTTACACACATACACACACAGTTTTGTTCTCCGGTCTTAATGTCAGTGTGTATGGTGGTTGGACCTTGGGGGAGACATCTCCAGCTTGTTCCTTAGAACATTGTCACAAAAGGAGGACAGTGTTTCCCACAGAATTAGATTCTATTAATGCGGTAGCTGAATTATTTGCTTATCAGATCGGAAGAGCTGAAGGAACTGGACATTTTAAAGCTGATACTTTACCATAGACTGTCCTCTAAACCACTGGTTCCCAACCTGGGGGTCTCGACCCCCGCTAGGGGTTCGCCAAAGCATTATGGGGGGTCGCAAGGCCTCCTTGATTTTAAGGGGTATAAGACAACTTGTTTTAGAAAATATACAGCTGGCCTATATCTCAGCATTTCATTCATTTCTTTGAAGAAAATAAAATGAAATTATTTTTAAAGTTTGGATTATTATTTAAGATACAAACTTAAAAAGTGTTGGGGATATATTAGACAGCAAGTGAACATTTTGAACTTTGTGTTGGAAGCAGAAATATTGGTCCAGCGTAAAGATGTGAGGGACTTTGACGAGGGCCAAATAGTGCTGTGTAGACGACTGGGTCAGAGCATCTCCAGAACTGCAGCTCTTGTGGGATGTTCCCGGTCTGCAGTGGTCAGGACCTACCAAAAGTGGTCCAAGGAAGGAGAACCGGTGAACCGGCGACAGGGTCAGACCCGAGCGAAGGCTGGCCCGTGTTGTCTGATCCAATAGAAGAGCTACTGGAGCTCAAACTGCTGAAAAAGTTAATGCTGGTTCTGATAGAAAGGTGTCAGAAAACACAGTGCATTAGTTTGTTGCGTATGGGGCTGTGTAGCTGCAGACTGGTCAGGGTTCCTGTGCTGACCTGATGTTATGGCTAATCGGTGTGTGTAGCGCGCTTACTCTGATCTTTACCATCGGGTGGTGGTGTGTCTGGTCTCTCTGGTGGAGCTTTCGCTGCTGGGCTGCAGGTTTCCACCTGGCGCTGCTCCGCAGTGGACATCTGCTGTGACTGCTTCGTCCTCCTCACAGCGATGGCCTCATTAACGTCATGGTTCCCTTATAGCATTGGGTTTAAATCTGAAATACTGCCAAATTTGCGCTTTTGCTTTTCGCTTTTCATCATCTTGTCTGTCAACTCTCTCTCGCCCCGTGTGTGAAATCTGACAACCTGCTGCTCTGAGCTGAGACTCTGTATGGAAGCATTCACTGTCAGTTTGTAGAGTCCGTCATCCGACTATCTATTGATAACACACTGCTGATATGCCAAAATGAACTAAATGGGTTTTATTTCTGTAAAAAAAAGCAAAATGACGATGGGTACGTATCTAGATCTAGATCTAAAAAATAAATAATATAGACAGAGAACTGTATTAAAAGTACTTAAAAATATCAAGAAAACTCATCTCTGATGCAATATTCACAGGAAATCTGCTCAAATTGCTCGTTTTACACAAAATTCCTGCAGTCATTGTGCAGTTTATCAGTTGTTCTGTGCTGTTATTGTTTGGCATTGAATGTAATATGAAATATACACAAAATATCTCACTTAGTCAGGGTTTGTCAGTTTACTCAATGATAGAAAAGAGGTACCTTAAGGAAAGAGGTTGGTAACCAGTGCTCTGTACAAACCAAACCATTAGCACAAAGTTGGAAATAGTTGTGTGATTGTGTTCAGACATCTCAGGACCTAAACAGTGTCTTATCTTATTCTGGCTCAACAACAATAGATCGGCCTTAAAGAAACTGCCTTCACTTTGTCTGCGGCATCAGTTGACATCTCCAAAAGACTGTCAACTTCCCTGATGACAAAGTGCATGTAACAGGCTGCTTGTGTGTGTGCATGTGTCCGCGCCTACTGTAACGTGACGGATCAAAGGAGCTTTTATCTTTTGAAGGTTGTTCAGATATCACCTCCTCATGATCTGGAAACCCCTCACCACTGAAGTCTCATCTTCACAAAGGATTGGAATGCAAACCGTGCGTGTGTGCGTGTGTGCGTGTGCGTGTGCGTGTGCGTGTGTGTGTGTGTGCATCTTGACAGACAGACAGATAGAAAGGCAACGAGGATGAGTCACAGGTTGGTGGCTGCAGGGCTGTGTGTGTGTGTGGCTGTGTGCGTGCGTGTGGCTGTGCGTGCGTGTGGCTGTGTGTGAGTCAGAATGAGTCATCCTTATGTGCTGCTCTGTCAGACTGTCTAGCCCTCAGGGCAGCAGGGAAACAAGCTGATTCACTCGCTGCTTGCCTCTACGAAACAATCCAACGTTCCTGTATTTTGTCTCTCTCACACACTTTCACTCACTCTCTCTGCCGCTGACACCCAGCACCGTCATGGTGTTGTTACAAATCTTGTGACATGTGTTGCACACAGTTCAGGACCTCTAGTCCTGAAACCAAATGCATGTTGTTGGCTGCTAATTGGAACACTGTTCACTGTAAGAATTCAACGTTTGTTTATGTGGCATTTAGAAATGCTCATAGATGACTGGTTCTAAAGATAGAGGGGGTTGTACGTCGTAGACATGGAGGCTAATTTGTGATTTTTGGCTACCAGAATAAAATTGACTTGACTTGGACAAAACCACTGTAGGGAGATTTGAACAATGCACCAATTCCTTTCACTTTTTCATTTTTTGTCAAAGAACTCACGCACAAAATGACATCTATTTATTAGGGCTGTCAATCGATTAAAATATTTAATAATAATAATAGTTAATCGTGATTATCACATGATTGTCCATAGTTAATCATGATTAATCGCAAATGAATCGCACATTTTTTATCTGTTCTAAATGAACCTTGAAGGGAGATTTGTCAAGTATTTAATCCTCTTATCAACATGGAAATGGACAAATATGCTGCTTTATGCAAATGTATGTATATATTTATTATTAGAAATCAATTAACAACACAAAACAATGACAGATATTGTCCAGAAACCCTCACAGGTACTGCATTTAGCATAAAACAATATGCTCAGATCATAACATGTCAAACTGCAGCCCAACAGGTGTCAGTGTGTCAGTGTGCTGACTTGACTATGACTTGCCCCAAACTGCATGTGATTATCATAAAGTGGGCATTTCTGTAAAGGGGAGACTCGTGGGTACCCATAGAACCCATTTACATTCACTGATCTGGAGGTCAGAGGTCAAGGGACCCCTTTGGAAATGGCCATGCCAGTTTTTCCTCTCCAACATTTAGTGTAAGTTTGGAGCGTTATTTAACCTCCTTCATGACAGGTTAGTATGACATGGTTGGTACCGATGGATTCATCAGGTTTTATACTTTCATATGATACCAGTATCTTCACTCTAGCTTTAAAACTGAGCAGCTACGACCTAAACATAGCAAATTGCGTTAATGCTTTAAAGAAATTAGTGATATTCAAATTAATTTGTATTAATAGGTTATTATCGCATTAACTTTGACAACCCTAATATTTACTATTGCTCCTTAATAAATAAAAAAAGTATTTATTTGAATACTCGATTAAATCTATGAAATAATCAGTAGAATACCCGATTACTAAAATAATCTATAGCTGCAGCCCTATTCTATTCTCTTACTGTCTGTGGTCGTATAAGGCCATTCTGGACAATGTTGTAAATCAATGAGCAGGACTCATTTATTTTTCTATCAATGTGATGTAGTACCTGGATTGGTCAGGTACGTCCCTGGATTAGCCAAGGAGACATTCCTGAGTGGTTATTTCATCTATTAGTAATTCCTCAATAGGATTTTTTCACAGCAGATATTTTGACTTGGCATAGCAGGAAAACCACAGGTGTTACTAATAAAATGAATGATGGCTCTGCTGTTCTATTTAAAGGACTCCATCAACTTAGCAGTTGTAGCATGACAGTTTTTCCTCGCCAAAATTTAGTGTAAGTTTGGAGCGTTATTTAACCCCCTTCATGACATGGAATCCAATGATTCATTATGTTTTCTAGTTTAGTCGTAGTAGTCCAGGAGCTTTAAAACTGAGCCCACTATGATCCAGACATTGTAAGTTGCGTTAATGTGTTAAAGAAATTAGTGGCGTTAAAACAAATTTGCGTGTTATCGCGTTAACTTTGACAGTCCTAATAATAATAAAACTAATGATTCTGAATTCCATTTAGCTGCTCCAGTTTCAGGGGCGTGGTATTGTGCATGCTGTCACACTGTCGTGGCTTACTGAGATACTTAAAGGGTCCATCTGCGTTCTGGTCCATTTCTTTTTTTCAAATGGAAATTACCACTCAGTCGTTGCGAAAAACAATGACGTAGGTTACCAAAGTAAGCTCATCGAAGCAGTAATAACTGAAAGAGTTAGTTTGGACTTTTTGAACTGGGGTTGTATTTATACTCCCACGTTCTGCGAGGTCAAATTTCTGCTTTAGTACATGGAGTCTGGTGGCTTTAAAGAGAGCGATTGCTTCAGTTCCCTGTTGGAAAGGGCTGTCTGACGGTGAGTTAAAGTGGCTATGGACGGGAGCAGCAGAAATACTTATTTTAGCCACCTAAAAAAATCTATATCAGTTTAAGTGTCACAGCTTTACCTTACCATCACAGTCCTTTCTGACTGGGATCTGAAGCCATTATATCGCTGTCTTCAAAGCCACCAGACCAGACTCCATTCTAGGGCTGGTCGATGAATCGTATTTCCATCGTCATCGCGATATGAACATGCGCGATGAACACATCGCAAAAGACTGCCTGAAACACGATGAATAAGAAAAATCATTATATTTAGGGATGGTTTCTGAAACCCGCTATTAACGGGCTCCGGAGCTAAAGACCGTAGTATTTATCATCACGCTGCATCCTCCTCCTGCTCTGTGTCGGAGCTCTCCACACACATTAACACACACAGCGATCAGAGAGGCCGCGGTGGAGACGAATTGAGACAACTACGCTCGTTACTGTAAGTAAGTGCAATAAAGCTTTTCAAGTGTAAAGCCAAGATACGTTATCAATACATCTGTTCAACAAGCATAAACATGATTTAACGCTACACATGTAGAAAAGCCATATTTCAATCTGCTCTGTCCGCAGTCTCTCATCCACCGCCGCTATGCATGTTAGCTCGGCTAACGTTAATAGCATTATTTAGTTGAGTTGTGAATGACTTTAGTTCCCTCTAGTAAGCAGTGTTCCAGTGTATGTGTGCGGGGAGTTTAACGCAAAGGGTGGAATGGTAGCAGTGAAGCGGTGATGCACTGTTGTTGACAAGGTCGGAGTAAAAAAGTTGTTGCCCTCTTGGTGCAGACTACGGAGCCTCCGTGTTATAAATTTTTTATCTTCATAAAGTATAGGCGCAACGTAACCCTCAGCTACACAAGCTAAAACTAAAGTTGTCTGTACATAGTCTAACTGTTTAGTTTAGTTCACCACATATCTTACTGGTAAACTGAGCAGCTGGCTGAGACAAAGCAGTAACGTTACCTGCAGCAGTGAATGACATCAGCAGAAGGAGGAGGACAGGAGGACAGAGGACATGAGGAAGGACTGATGCTGACTGATGGAGGAGAGGAGGACAGAGGACTGGAGGAAGGACTGATACTGACTGATGGAGGAGAGGAGGACAGAGGACAGGAGGAAGGACTGATACTGACTGATGGAGGACAGAGGACTGGAGGAAGGACTGATACTGACTGATGGAGGACAGAGGACAGGAGGAAGGACTGATACTGACTGATGGAGGACAGAGGACAGGAGGAATGACTGATACTGACTGATGGAGGACAGAGGACAGGAGGAAGGACTGATACTGACTGATGGAGGACAGAGGACTGGAGGAAGGACTGATACTGACTGATGGAGGACAGAGGACAGGAGGAAGGACTGATACTGACTGATGGAGGACAGAGGACAGGAGGAAGGACTGTTACTGACTGATGGAGGACAGAGGA
>CAKAKR010062336.1:0-16676 GCA_916700685.1 Adelosebastes latens
GAACAAATAAATATTTTCCTTTTTAATAATATATATCCTACCACATCGTGTCTCGTTTTTATCGTTTACAGTTTCCAATGGTTCCACGAGCACAGAGGCAAAGGAAACCTGTCCAAGCTGCTCTGATTTATACAAAAAAAAATTAAACATATGTTGTTCTTCTTCAATTATGTGTCCTCCTCTATTGTGTTTAGTTTTAGCATTTAGTTTCACATGCATCTACACATAAAAGACCACTTATGTATTTGATTTAAAGATGATGCTTCTTCATCGTTGAGACAGTGCAGGTGGACTAACGTGTTATTAGCATGTTCACCTCACACACGCTCCACACACAGATCGATGCCCACTTTGTCCCGGCGCTCGGAGGGCTCTTACTCGCCATTGATTGACGGAGGGAGAGGAGCTGCCAGGCCTGTGCCGGAGAAAGGAATAATTATTGAGCTGATGTGAGAGGATAAACTGTGGCTCATCCTGGCTTAGTGGACATCTATACAGTAGAGGAGGGACGCCGCTGATACACTGCATGTCCTGATCACTGAGTCGCGTTCCTGATGGGAAGTTGCTCTCTTGTTTCTTTTATTACATCAAATTCTTACAAAGGACAGTGGTTTGTGCCAGCAACAACAGCATCAGCATTCATTTTGGGTTTTTTTGGCGCGCGGGGGGTCGGTTAGTGTTTGTTTCGTGTACATTTTATACTGTTTGATTTTGTATTTTTGTTTCATTCTTGTGGGTTTCTTCGGGGTTTTGTTTTATTTCGGTGTTTTTGTTTTAAATTTGTGTTTATTTGTAATTCTTGTTTTATTTCCGTTTTTATTTCTGTTTTTATTTGTGTTTTTGTCTTATTTTTGTGTGTTTGTTTTATTTCTGTGTTTATTATTTTTTGGGGGGGATTGTGTTGCTTGGGTGTGTTTATGAGCATTTATATGTGTCTATTCAAGTGTTTGCTTTGTGTGTGGTATTGGTTGTTTTTGTTTATGTATTCATTTTTTTTTATTGTTTATTTGAGTGTTTGTTTTGTACGTCTTGTTTTGGTCTGTTTATCTGTTTTGAGTGTTAGTGTTTGTTTTGCATGAAAATTGTGTCATTTAAATACATTGAATATGTTTGAAAAGCGCTCAGCTGTCAGTAGCTCCAACCTTTAAAAACTCACCTGCCCGTTAACTCCCTGCAGCTCTTGATCACGTGGGGTTATCATATCAGATATGATGGAGGAAAATCATGTGAAGTTTGTGGGTTTGATGGATGACTCTGTGCCTTGGTTTCATCAAGCTGGCCGATGTAATTTGATCCTTTGGGGTCTCGTGGGGGGAGCAATGAGAGCAATCAGGAGAGAGAGGGCTCGATCCAGCCCACCGTAAGCACAGAGAATGGTCCTTGAATGCATCATCGCAGAAACAGTAGAATTTATCACTAAAACATGACAACACTGACAGCGGAGGTTCATCACAACACCCAGCATTCATCATCCAGTCTCAACTTCAAACACCACACAATCACATGTTCACTCCTAACAATCTGTCGGATTGTCCCCCGAGCTCCACGCAAGACCTCGATGATGCCGTAGTTAAATGATGTTGTTCAAAGTGGGGTTTTTTTTGCTGAGAACAACACCTCTCATTTCAGATGGATGGAGGTCCGCGTTGGCCCTGTGGTGTATGATTTCTTATCTCTGTCAGCAGGCGGTGTTGTGAGCTCACCGGGCTTCGGAGGACGATCTATCTAAGTTTGCAGCGCAGCTCAGGGGAACTATTGAAGAGGTCAAACCGAGGGCAACGCAGGAAACAATGACACGGAGCAGATAATGACACAATACAATACAGTGGTCTGAAAATGGCTGTCTTATCATCAAGGATATCATATGTTGGGGGAATATTGTGACAGCGATATGAATAACAAGTACTCCCCCTAGTGAGGGAACACATTTATTTAAGAGTCTCCATGTTCCACCTGAGCATGATGGAGGTCAGAATAAACTGCACAAGTACTCTGAACCTTTATTTTAGTAAATACCACAAGGTAAAAAAGTACATGCTTTTAGAATTATACTCGAGCAAAAAGTATAATCAGCAAAATATACTCAAAATACCAGAAGTAAAAACACTGGACTCTTTCATACTGATACTTATGTGTATACAGCATATTACATTATTATACTACTCCACTACATTTTGGAGGGACATATTGTACTTTTTACTTCATTACATTTATTAGACAGCAAGAGGTACTTCCCAGTGTACATAAAAAAATACATGATGATTAAGGTTGTCAAAATTAACGCGTTAATAATGCGTTAACGCAAATTTGTTTTAACGCCACTAATTTCTTTATCGCATTAACACAACTTGCAATTTTTACGTTGTAGCAGGCTCCTAGTTTTAGAGCTAGACTGAAGATACTGGTATCATATTAAACTAAAAAACCTAAAGAATCCATTGGTACCAACCATGTCATACCACCTAAGAAGGAGGTTAAATAACGCTCCAAACTTGCACTAAATTTTGGCGAAAAACTGTCATGGCCATTTTCAAAGGGGTCCCTTGACCTCTGACCTCAAGATATGTGAATGTAAATGGGTTCTACGGGTACCCACGAGTCTCCCCTTTACAGACATGCCCACTTTATGATATTCACATGCAGTTTCGGGGCAAGTCATAGTCAAGTCAGCACACTGACACACTGACAGCTGTTGTTGCCTGTTGGGCTGCAGTTTGCCATGTTGTAATTTGAGCATATTGTTTTATGCTAAATGCAGTACCTGTGAGGGTTTCTGGACAATATTTGTCATTGTTTTGTGTTGTTAATTGATTTCCAATAATAAATATATACATACATTTGCATAAAGCAGCATATTTGTCCACTCCCATGTTGATAAGAGTATTAAATACTTGACAAATCTCCCTTTAAGGTACATTTTGAACAGATAAAAAATGTGTGATTAATCGTGGATAACTATGGGCAATCATGTAATAATATTTTAATCGATTGAATTTTTATAGGTTAAAACCATAGACTGTATATAAGAAGTGGACGTAGTCACAGTGACGTCACCTATTGGTTTATTGACCGCAGTTTTGTAGCCTTGAGTTCGGCATTTTGGCTGTCGCTATCTTGTTTTTTTGCAACCACAAGTGACATGAGAGGGCGGAGCTAAGTACAGCTGAATGCTGAATAAGACATTTTTAGGCAACTAAAATATTTCAATTAACTTTCACCATCTGAAAACACACTGAGAGGATTAAAGTTACAAGACGAAAACGCAGACAACTCCCAGACCAGACAACGCCGTGGTAGCGACCTGTCTAGTTATCTGCCTTTATTTCATGGTTCCATTTTGAAGGATCTAAACTCAAAAGCTCATTTAGCTCTCACTCTCTGTGTCCCAATTCTATATGACACATTAAGTATACTCAAAACAGTCAGTATGTATACTAAAACACTTTTTTATTTTTAAACGTGCTGTTGATGGAGTCCATCAACAGCACGTGGTGTACACCATTGTCCCACAATGCAATGCACAAATGGAGGCTCTTCTCACTGCTGCAAAAAGATTAAAATAGTGAATGGTGGCAAGACAGCTCCAGAATGATCTTGGAAAAAAAAAATTAAGTTAGATGTTTAGAACAATTAGAATATGGAATTGGGACACAGCGAATTAGCTGCATGAAATTGCAGATTGAGCTGGTGCCTTAAGGTGGCGCTCTACACAGGTAAAGGTAGGACAAACGAGTCTTTTACTACGTGTTGCTGTAAATATGATGCATGAGGAGGTCAGCTGTTGCTAGGCGATTCTCTTTGTCTTCATCCTTTGATTGCGCTCTGTTTTTCCACTGTTGTTCATTGCATAACTGCACAAGAGGTTGTTTTTATAAAGCATGAATGTGGCAGGAAAGTTCAGTTTATCATTCTCACAGTCTTATCTCCTGCAGTGTGTGTGTGTTCACTTGCATCATGTAGTGTACTGAGATATGTCTTATCACCAAACCTACAACAATAATAACAGGATAATAAAATGGGGAGAAAGTAAAGTTCAAAATAGCTTAAGTCATTGCATTATAATCCAAATAGAATGTTTTGATTACAAAGATAGATATTTTACATTAATGAGGTTTAGGAGAAATATATTGATACTTTATTCCCAGAGAGAAATTTCTCTGTTACAGAAGCTTAGAAAAAAAAGACAAAAATATAGTGCAAAAAAGTATACAATACTTATCAATACAATAACTTACCAATATACAAAAATTAGCAAAAAAAACTAATTTACCAATATACAAAAAAATGCAATAAACAGAATATACAAGGAATTAGCAATCAACAAAATTCCCCAATATAAAAATGAGCAATAAACAAAATGTAAGAATTTACAAAACTTTGCAAACAGAATTTTCCCACTAAAAAAATTGCATTAAACACAATTTCACAATATACAAATTATTAGCAGTAAACAAAAATTTGCAATATAAAAATTTGCAATAAGCATAATTTTACAATATACAAAAAAAGCATTATACAAATTGTAGCAATATACAAAGAATGTTTAATTGAAGGCAATGTTTTTTAGATATTGAGCAACAAATCATTTTGTTCAAATATAATTTTTAAAAACAACCTTCAAAAAGTTTCTTCAACAAATAAAAAACATTTAAAAACCATCATTTTTCTTCCATCTATGACCTCTCCAGTATGACTTGAAGTGCAGTTCTTACATTCAACCACTTGATGGCAGCAGCAGACTGTGGTTTTCGTGTTACATAATTCAGCACAGTATCAACATTTTGTCCAACAATCAGATTAAACCGTTAAACTGCCACATATCTAGACCAAATATGAGATTAATTTGTACGTGTTCATGCACGCTGTGAGGAACGATACGGTGCAACAAAGGGGCTCTTATCAAAGCCACGTTTATCAGTATTGTGGGAGAACTGCCAGGACGCAGTGAAATATTTGGATTTGGCAGCATGGAGGGAGTGAGAGAGGGCTTCATGGTGACACAGTGAGAGACTGGGGGGACTGTGTGTGTGTTTAAACTGTCTAACCAGCTGTTGGGATTACACACTTGGAGAGCGGAGCGGTGGGAGTCCAGAGAAATCTCAGCCTGCTTCAAGCAGTACAGCGCTCGTCTTCCCCGAATCTGTGACCTGAAGTGAACTCAGCAGCTCTCGCTAGATGGTAGACGACTGCTACTACACTCTTTGTTCCAGGGCGTGCTTCAGGCCTCTGCGTTGAACCTATCAGAGATTTAGAACATAGTTTGGACACAGGCCAAGTTTACAAATTTCACAACTGAACACTTGCATAACGAGACGTTATCTGACGTAATGTTGGTTTATTAGGAGTCACAGCTAAACTATGATAACCATACGATAATACGATATGATAATACTTTATTGTCAGACAGGTCTGAAATTTGTGTTGCATAACAGCAGCTCCATTTGCAACATCACAGAAAGGACAAAGACAATAAACAAGGATACAAACATTTAAACATTACAATCACAGAAGACGATAAAGATAGACATCCACTTCTATCAGTTGTGTTTCATTATTCTTAAAGGTCCCATATTATAAAAAAGGGAGATTTTCATGTTTTTTTTATTATAAAGCAGGCTTAAGTCTTATATAAATACTGTGAAAGTATTGAAACACTCAATCTACAGGGAAATACACACAGCCCGTATTCAGAAACTCTGCATTTGAAACAAGCTGTCAGGATTTCTACCCATTCGTGATGTCACGAATATACAATATCTAGACCCTTTACACAGTTTTAAACGTAAACATTCTAAATGTGTCCCAGTTTATTCCTGGTTGCAGGGTATGTGAATGTGATCAGCTGACAGGAAGTACACATGGACCCAAGCTGTTGCCAAGCAACGCAATTCTGTTGCAATTCCGTCGCAATTCCGTCAAAATGCGTTAAAACGGAGCGTTTCAGTCAGAGGGTAAATACAGGCATATTCAGGCCGACTGTATAAGGAAAATAAAGGGTTTTTTGAACATTACAGCATGTAAACATGTTCTAGTAGGAACACAAAATACAAGTATGAACCTGAAAATTAGCATAATATGGGACCTTTAATAGTCTGCCCAACAACCCAGTACTGGCCCAGTCCCCAATGTGAGACTTCAGAGTGGGCAACTCTGCGGTCTAAAAAGTGAAGCCAATGCTGAAGTGCCTTAAACTTGTATTCTTTCTAACAGCCAGCAGCGGGCGACTCCTCTGGTTGCAAGAAGAAGTCTGATTGTATAGAAGTCTATGAGAAAATGAGCCTACTTCTCACTTGATTTATTACCTCAGTAAACATTGTAAACATGAGTTTATGGTCTCAATCGCTAGTTTCAAGTCTTCTTCAATACAGCATGATGTTCATTTAGTCAATTATGGTCCCATTTAGAGTCAAATAGACCATAAAGCAGGGGATGCTTTAGGGCATTGCTACCTTGTGATGACAGGTCGCTACCACGGCGTTGTCCAGTCTAGGAGTTTTCCGTGTTTTAACCCTTTCACAGTGTGTTTTCAGTCATGATCCATTTTGGTCGCCTAAAAATGTCTTATGCAGTGTTCATCAAAGAACATATATTGCCAAGAAGTGAAAGTCATTTGTTCGTTCCATTGCAACACCAGCGCTCAGCAGGAGAGCTACGCTTCCGCCATTTTGGACTGAAAGCAACTACCGTATGCCAGTAAAACTTCCGCCTAAAAAGTGCCAGAATGTACAATCACCTGCACCCAGAATGCACCTGTGAAAACACCTGTAACCAATTACATCACTTAGAAATCAGAGCTTGAACATTATAAATAGAATTCAGGTTTGCTCTTTTGTTTGCACAAGAATGGAGGCCAATTTTGGAAAGACAGAGAGACGTTAGAGGAGGTAATTGCATCTGATACTGTTATTGTGAGTAGTGAGAACATGCAAATGTGTTTGCTTCCCCATTGCATTTGTGTTCACAACTAAATTACAGCATGCTACAAATGACAATGCAAATGACTCTATATAATAGTGCTTTATACTCCGCACATCAGTGTGCAGTTGGCACGAGGAGAGAGCAATTCATTTGGTTGTTTGTGTGTAAAGTTGTGATGCAAAAATACCATTTTTAGAAGAGTTTATATAGTTTGTTATTATGTGTTTGCTTTTGCAAGAGGTATTTTGTGTATATAGTTTTGGTTTTTATGTGTAGAGTTTCAACAAAGAGGACATACAGAAATTGTGTTTTAGCAAATTCAAAAAACTGTAAGAGGTAACCTATAAAGGTGTTTAAGTGTTTTCCATGAATTACAAGAAATTTCATAGTGCTCACCTTCCACCACCCCAAATCACGCCTCTGTTAGGCCACATGATGCATTCAAAGCATGACGTCATATGACGCAGCATTTTCTTGAAGCATTAGTCCACAAGACATCGTATCTCTGCAATAATCAGGTGGTTTAACCACCAGACTACCAGAGGCCGGGGCCCGCAGCTGGTTTCACTCTCTGGTTAATGTCAGTTCACCTGCATGGTGACCTGTGAAACGACTAGTTATGGGATGTGTGTGCATGTGTGTGTGTGTGTGTGAACTGGTCTGGAGGCCTCTGTGTTGATGTTGATTGTAACTCCACTTGACAGCTCCCAGAACAAAATGCCCCAGTTGCCAGAGGGAGCAGGCACTCAACTACACACAGATACTTTATTTATAGGTAGACGAGATCAGAGAGAGGACGGGTTCATGAGGTCAGCTGTTTGTTTTTTTACATCGCTGGATGACACTTCAGACAAACCACCAAAAAAAACCCGAGAAGAATGCTCTTTGAATCAGGAGTCTGGGGAATATAGAGATTGATCCAATTTTCGTTCGTGACTTTAGACTTCAGAGGTGTGTTCACCACGTGTGATTGGTCGAGGATACCAAGTTTAACATGCAAACATCCACATTGGTCAACTTTTGAGGCAGCCTGGTCTCCTAAAACTTACGTTCCCACACTAGGAATGTCACCATACCAGAAATTTAGTAGTCGATACCAAAACCAGTAAAATTCCACGATTCTCGATATTAATTTGATAACACGGTAAAAACAAAAGTTAAACAATAAATCTAAATGTACACTCCTTTATTACCGTTTGCATTCTGGTTTTTGTTAAGAAGTTAAACAGATCATAATTCCCTCTCTATTATTTATTTTATATTGCTATGAAAACATCTTCAAACAACTGGATTTATTCAAGTTTCTCGCCAAAAACTACTTTTTACATGTTTACATTTAAAGTTAGTCAGCTAGTTAGCTTTAGCTGTTTAGCTGTGCTGCTTTTCGGCTGCTAACGGCTAACGTTAACTAGCTCTCGTCCTGCCAGTTTCAACAAAGATTTGTTGTTCTCAATGTAGTATTATCAAGGAATAAATAGGTTGCGTCCCCTACTTAAAGTACCAAAAGTAAAAGTTATTACATTCAAAATGTTACCTAAGTAAAAGTATAAAGTATTAGCATCAAATTATACTTAAAGTACCAAAAGTAAAAGTGGCCTACTCATTATGCAGAATGGCCCATTGTAGAATAATATATATTGTATGATTGGATTATAATTATTGATGCAATAATGTGTTCATCACTTTAATGTTGCAGCTGGTAAAGGTGGAGCTCATTTTAACTTTATATTGTCTACTTACAACATCAGAGTTTATTGGTCGATATACTACATTTTGTATTAAGAATCTGAATCTAACTAGTAGCCTGACTAATATCGTCAAATAAATGTAGTGAAGTAAAAAGTACAATATTTCCCACCCTGAGATGTAGTGGAGTAGAAGTATAAATTTACATAAAATGGAAATACTCAAGTAAAGTACCTCAAATTGTACTTAAGTAAAGTACTTGAGTAAATGTAACCTATTTAGTTACATTCCACCTCTGTCTAGCCTCTTAATTTTGCTCTCAAAGTGCACCAGATTGATGCAATTAACTTTAAAATGCACCAAATTTTCCTCTGGGGGAGCATGTCTCCGGACCCCCCTAGAGGTGTCTCAGGTCCACCCACAGCAGTCTGACGAACTCCTGTGGGAAACACTGAGTAAACAGGAAAAAAATAACAGTACAGTAGACAGTACGTGGTCTGTTGTGAATGTGGAAAGTGGCCTTGGAAGACGTCAGATTCCCAGCCTGAATTATGTTCCCAGTCCGGCCCTGGTTCAGTACAACTCTAACCCTATCACATTTTGTGATGTACTAGTGTACATGTTGTACACTATTGATCCCATGTGATAATTAAGTAGAAGACAGTTGTAACTAGGGTGGTGATCGTGGTTCAAGACTTGATTGTCCTCCAGCCATCCACTTTATTGCAAAGATGCCATTCACATCAGGCGCCAAAGGCCAGTCCTGAACCTCGACAGGGGGTTATGATCTGCCCCATGTATACAACCACTTGTTATCACATGATCAAATGACCGAGTTAGGGTCATGTGGTGACACTTACAGAACGGAGATAATAAATTGTGGTTGAAAGCTCTGAAGCTACTGTAGGAGCTTGGGTACATGAAATGAGTGGTGAGCTTCATCAGCTGCCAACTACAGTAGAAATATAATGAATAGGCAGCTAAATGTGCAGATAATGACAGAATTAGGTGGCAATTCACGGAACAGTTTTGTTGTGATATTCATAAATAAAATAACTGAAATCCAACCAAACAGCAGCATTTTGGAATATTTAAAGCCGTTCTGCAATGTGAAGATATTTTAGCTCTCAATTTTTCATGTTTACAGTAGATCTAATAAGGATAAGGAAGCTTCCAGAAGGAGGAGGATTTCTCAGAGGGCCCAGGGACTGACTGAAGGTCGGACGATTATCTTGTCATATCTTGTCAAACTCAAAAGGAAGACTTTCTTAGCAAAACACATCCTGACCTGAAAAAGCCACAACCTAAAAAAGAAAGAAAGAAAGAAAGAGCCTGCTTCTCTAAATACTTGTATCTCATGACAGTTGTTAAGATAAGACATCGCCAGTTTAAAAGTTGTGTTAAGATAAACTCTCCCACGAAGAGCCACTGAAAACAGCCCATATAGGCCATACACACATCGAAGTTTAAATTGGAGTAATATTAGATCAGATTACATTACATTGGATCAGATTAAACTTTAATGATCCTTGTGGAGAAACTGGGTCACTGCAGCAGGCCAAAAAAGACAGAAAAGAATAGAAAATAGAGAGGAAAGTAAAACAATTACAAAGCCGAATTCACCGGTCAGTAAGTGAACACAGATACGTCTCTCTCCTTCTAATATAGCGCTCCTTTACAAGAACATACTTCACAAGTTGGTGGATGTTTGTCTGTTACAGAACTACAGTTGTCAGAATATATGGATGGATGGTTACAGAGTGGATGTGCAGATTAGCCTCAATATCAGCTGTTTGCATGAAAAACATTATGCATGCAAATGTGTAGAGACTGTGCTAACCAGGCAGCTTCTTAAGGCAAGAACTGTTGCAATTATTAATGCAAAGAGACTGTTGATTGACCAGACACTGTTGGTAAGTTAAGGGTGGGGGAAACAGGGCTTAACTCCCCCTCAGCGGCTACCATCTATCTCCAATACTGCCATAGCTACAGGTTGATATTATCTACCTTCTCTACTCTCATCACGTAGCCAAATAGAGTGGGTTGTAGTTTAAAATAGAGGAAATGGTTAGCAATATGACACAATTGATATACTTATAAACCAGACTGCATAATCAAACTCTGAAGCTGATGTTGCACCTAGAACTTTTCTCTTCATGGATCTGTTTGTTCACTGCAGCTGAAGAGGTTTATAACTCAGTGAGATCAGATACTCCTCTAGCATTTTGATCAGATTGTCACGTAGCGAGCTTCAACATGTCCCGACTCTGCAGACTGTGGAAAGAGTTCATGTGCGCTCGGGCACGCGTTAATATGCACGCACCATAGGCGTTTTCATCAGGACTGCTAACTTGGCGCACCTGTGGCGCATTTGAGCACGGAGTGGGATCAGAAAGAAAGTATTATTATAGGTGGGTGCATTAGAGGCTGTGACAATCATGACTTGTCACATTCACTACTTTCACCCCCTTTAATCACAGGACTATCCCCCTCATGACGCACTGACAGTTTGGGAGTCCTGTAGAGAGTTTCCCTCAGGGGAAACCTATTGTTGTCTGGGCCTACGTACATTATTTTTCAACTTGTTTTGTCTCAGGCTATTATAATTAAAAATGTTCAGAGTTCAGACGACATTCTGGTCAGGATGGAGACAATGGGTGAAATACTGACGGTCCTGAGGGAGTTATAAGCGGAGCAAAAAGCCTGTAGATGCGCAGAAGGAAGCATTTTATTGAAACCTTTTAACAATGAGCCATCTGCACACATCCTCTCTTCAGATGACAACAGGTATCAGCCAAAAAATCAATTCCCACTCCCACTTTATTTCACTCATGTCAAGCTGGTTCCTTCCGGACTCTTGTACTCCTCGTACTCTCACGGACAAAGACTACAGTACAATCAGAGGCGTATGGAGGAGTTTCCCATGATGATGCTCTAAAAGTGAGACAGGTTCTAAGGTGACGTTGGGAGTCATTCAGTTGCACATCAAAACTTTGTGATTGTTGAATATCTGCTTTGTCGGCTTGGGGCTTTAGAGACGTGAAAAAGATAAAAAACAGACTGTAGAGGAGCAATGCCCCTCTAAAGCTATCCAGGTTATGTAAGCTAATTATAGCTAACTTACTGACCTTCCAAGATGAGGGATGTTTGTGTAACTATACCTCCAAAGTGCTGGTGATTCATGATGTGCAGGTGTTCTCGCCGCTCCGAGCTTCTCCCCGAGCACTAATGATTGGTTTAAATACACTTAAAGAGTCCACTAAATGGTTCTCACCAAGCTCTAAGGACTCTCTAGTGGGAATAAGTTGTATCGGCTGTGTGAATGATTATGTTGGCCTGGATGTAAACAACGAGAGAGTCCTTCAGTGACTATGTTTAGATGTATATACCACTAATACTCTGAATATGACCGTATTCAGAATATGATACGGGTCAAGTAAACAGCATATTCCATTTGGATATTCTGAATCAGGCCTCATTCCGAATAGAGCATTTAACGATGTGTGATATGCCGATATTATTCAGGTTTTAGGAGCATTCTTTGGACATGTATACAGTTCATTTACAATATGCGTCTCATTTGGGGTATTTACGGCAGTTTGCGACACACGGCCTCTTACCTGTTTGCAGCCAGCTCTGTGCGATGTACACAAACCAACTAGCCGACAGTTTGCAGAGATGCATGCCCAAAAGAAAAGCCCATGTTTTGGTTTGGAAGGAGAAACACGCCTACTTCTAAACATTGTGAAAGACTTGGATATCAACAGGTTTTTGGCAATGCACACATATCGCAACGCTGACCTTTTCAAGAAGGTTGGTTGAAGGAACGAAAGAGGGAAGGCTGTGTTTGCACGGTTGGTTAATTGGAGTATGTACGGCTGCAAACGGGAATATTAGTGGAATATTCATTTTCATTAGCCATGTAAAGAGCTTAGTAGGAATATTGTCTTTTTCAGAATAAGGGGTGAAAAACTGAATATTTTGTCCATGTAAACATAGTCAGTGTAAGACAGTAAGCAATATTCCATGTAGGAGATGTAATCAATAATGTTTTGATAAAGACTATTACCGAACTTTTTTTGATTCAGCCTATAGCAAAGGGAATTAAAGCTTCAACACTTTGCTGGTGGTGCTTTCCCAGAAAAAAAGGGTTGCATGGTAAAAGCACCACAGCATTTGACAGAAATAGCAACAATGTACAGACACACACGTTCACTGTCTTGACAGTGTTCTTGTGGGAATCTTAAAGATATAATTACGGATTGGCTAACAATGATTTACCACAGAACCAACAGGGACGATGACAGCTTAATAACTTCATTAGGAAGCAGGAACACATTGCCGTGCAGAGTTTAATGTATGAACTAAAGTCTTTTTCAGGACATCCAGAATTAAATAAGACAATGGGTCCTATTATATAATAATAATAATAATAATAATCTTTATTTGTATAGCACCTTTCTAAACATAGTTACAAAGTGCTTGCACAGATACAATGAAATACAGACAAAATGAAAACAACAATAAAAGAACAAAACATAAAGACCAAATAATGAGAAAACTAGCACCCGTAACCAGTCGTATCAAAACAATAAGTTACAACACATATGCCAAAATAAAATAAAAAAGGGCTTTTAAAAGAGTTTGATAATTGGTTATGGAGCTAGCTAAGCTGAGATCCTGAGGTAGGCTGTTCCAGAGTCTATTGGGGCATTGATGGCAAAGGCCCTGTCTCCCTTAGTCACCAGCCTAGACCTGGGTACAACCAGTAAGGCCAAGTCAGAGGACCTCAGGTTACAAGGTGACACGTAGGGAGTAAGGAGCTCAGTGAGGTAGCTTGGTGCCAAACCATGCAGAACTTTAAAAAGTTAACAATAAAATCTTTTAAAATCAATTCTAAATTTGACAGGCAGCCAGTGAAGTGCAGCTAAAACCGGAGTGATATGCTCAAATCTCCTCGTACCAGTGATCAGTCTAGCAGCTGCGTTTTGGACCAATTGCAGGAGATGTAGTGAGGTTTGGCTGAGACCGGAGTAAAGGGCGTTGCAGTAATCTAAACGGGAGCAGATGAGAGTGTTGACAACTCTATTTGAAGTCATTAGTAGATAAAAATGATTTTATTTTAGAAATATTTCTGAGGTGCAGGAAGCAAGATTGCATCACCCGTGTTATTGGAGCCTCAAAACAAAGTGTGTCGAATAAAACACCCAGGTTTCTGGTTTAATATTTACTGAGAGGGAATCGAGACAATCTTGTAAATTGGAATTGTATTATAATCAGGCAAACGCAAGCACAAAGTCAAACAGTGATAACAGCTCAATAAACGAAGGAAATCATAATGTTGTCTGGATGGTGCAGAGCGGCACGAAGTGAAAACAGAGACCACAAATCTGCAGCCAAAGGCATAGAAAATGTGTTGTTTTTTTTAACCAAACAGCAAATGTGCTTTGAAACCAAAACATGCTAAAAGAGGCTAAAAAAGCTCCTTATATCTGCAGAGTTGGGGGATATACAGTATATCTGTGAGTTCATCGCCCCTTCCGTATTACACACTTTGATCCAAGCGGATCCAATGTTAATATAAAAAACACGATTAATGCAGCTGAAATTGAGTTTGCAAAATTGCAAACAAGGAAGATAACTGATAACAAAAACTGTTTTGAAAAACACAGATCATCCAAATTAACTGATTTGCCCCGCTGCATTCGTGTGACCTTTAAAGTGCTGTAATCACTAGATCAGTAACACAATGTTCTTTTCAGGAACGAGCAGACACGATGCAAACTGGTTCTACATTTTTCAGCAGCCTGCATATGACAACAGGTCATGTGGTTATACTGTATGCAGCTGTGGTTTGGCAGGCTATAGCGATACCTTCCTGCTGTGTTAGAGCTCCACACACTGTATAATGAAGGTGTGTTAGTGTGTGGTTTACCTTGAATTTTCTGACAGCTCGTTAAATTGCCCTTAAATCAAAAAGCCACCTGAGTGTGAACAATATTTATATGGAATTAAGTTGGAATTATAGAAGACCTATTATTCTTTTTCCCTTTCCTTTAATGTGTTATATACTGTAGTTTTTTGTGAGTGTAAAAGGTCTGCAAAGTTACAAAATCCATGCCAAAAGGAGTTCCTCTGCCCCACAGAAACACTGCTCCTCAACTGCCTGAAACGCCTTGCTTGAAGTCCCGCCTTTTCTTCCGTAACGTTGTGATGTCACCACGTAACACCAGGGTTTCCGCCAGAAAAGTCGTCAGGACCAGTCTCCTGCATGCTCAAACAATCACATCATCATCACACATGAATACAGTTGGGCTCACTGGATCCACAAGAGTTTCAGCTTTACAGTGATACCCAATATATGCAATTCCAAGACTGATTAGGGACCCCAGTATGCAGGAATATTCAAATACGCCATTTTTAGAATGGGAGAAAATAACACATTTATACTGCATTCAAAAAACTGCATGTGATTATCATAAAGTGGTCATGTCTGTAAAGAGGAGACTCGTGGGTACCCATACAACCCATTTTCATTCACATATCTTGAGGTCAGAGGTCAAGGGACCCCTTTGAAAAACGCCATGCCAGGTTTTCCTTGCCACTCCGGTGTCTCCCCTGTTCCCTCCGACCGCGGTCGGGAGGCTGTGTCAGTAAAAGCCAACACTAGGATCAGCATTGATTCATGGAGAGACCTTCGTCTTGTCTAACATTACTGCCAAGCAGGTGAAATATAGAGTGATATTGTGGTTTTAGCTGACGTGTGTCACCTCACTGTTTTGAGCGATGCTCGTTCATGTCTATGTAGAGCGAGCACAAGCGCGAGCAACAGAACGCTGACTTTCGTTGACTTAACGTTGCTGTTAGCAAGCAATTTCTGATTCTTACTAAAAGTCCCTTTAAACATGTAAACATAGAAACCCAAAATACAAGTATGCACCTGGAAATGAGCATAATAGGTCCTCTTTAAATAAGAGCAGTTGTTGCTGCACTGCACGTTGCATTTACCGTATTGTTGTTTGGTGCGTTGTTCTTATTCCTGCAGTCTTTCATACGCAAGTTTAGGTGTGATGCAGTTTGACAGCAGAAACTGTGTCAGCTACTAAAAAACATCAACAGTAAAGTCAAGCTTTGGTGTCAGTCCCTCAGAATCAAAGAGCAGGGGCTTCCTCTGAAACTCTGAAAGTTTTGCAGCGACAGGGAGGAATGCGTTAGAAAAGAAAATGCAGAGAGAACAATTATCTCCCACTGACATTAACCTCAATAAAAAGACACACCTGTATTTGCATAGAACATGCCCATTCAAAACATGCTGTTGAAACAGTCAATGAAATTGAAGTAGACTTCATCATAAAACAATTCCTGGAATGCGCTGAGCTTTTTGTCAGACATAATTTGGTGTTTAAGCCACGAACATCGACTCCTGCATAAGAGCAGCCAAACTACCGCCCTTTTACACACTTGGAGGGCGGCCAAGTTAAACATACAGTACGTGAATGCAGAGTTGATGTAAGGTGAACGTACAGGCCTACACCAACTGATCAGTGTCATTCAATGTACTTCATTCATGGCACACAAATCGCTGCCAGAACCAAGACTTTGAAACCTTCCACTAATAATTTACCTGGAAGCTGTGATTCTGCCATGAGAGTCAGTCCAACGATAAAACCAGTAAGAAACTGGAGAAGCGAATAAGAGACAGGCTACTATCAGACCCCACGTATATTATAAATATATTATAAATTCATATAAAATGATGCAAAGTTTATGAAATTATCTTGCAATTTTGTTTGTTTTTTAAAAGCATACTACCAGGGCTGTCAAAGTTAACATGACAATAGCGGGTTAACGCAAATTTGTTTTAACGTCGCTAATTTCTTTAACGCAATTTGCGATTTTTAGTTTGTAGCGAGCACAGGAATCCATTGGTACCAACCATGGCATTCTAGCTTGTCGTGAAGGAGGATAAATAACGCTCCAAACTTGCGCTACATTTTGGCAAGGAAAAACTGGCACTGTCATTTTCAAAGGAGTCCCTTGACCTCTGACCTCAAGATATGTGAAAGTCGTAG
>CAKAKR010062339.1:0-24135 GCA_916700685.1 Adelosebastes latens
CAGTCTTCTTCCTTGTATTTTGTTTTGGTGCATTGCTGCAGGGTACCTCACACATCAAACTTGAAGTAGAGAGGAGAACATTCAGTTCGAGTTGGACAGAGAAAACAACACAAACAAAATAAAACAAAAATGCAAGACATTCTTACATTTTCTGTGCATGTCTTGTGGGTCTTTTCAGGGGAGAATACTCGGCATGTTTCTATCAGTAACAGACATTTGTTTGGAAAAATAGAAGAATAACTGCTGGACAGACAAACAGAAGCTGACCAAAAATCCTAAATATATCAAGATGTACCTACACATCAAGATGTCTTAGCCTTCGCACTTGTGCTCATCCACAAGTTCTTCCCCAGATGCTGAGTGCTGGATGATGAGTCCCACACAAACAGCTGTCACCATAGCGACTAATCTGGTACAGACTTAAAACGCTGTGTTTTTTTCTTAAGAGTGCTGACAACAGTTTGAGCTTAAGTCGTTTAGCTCTGCCTCAGAAAAATATTTCCTGCCATAGTAGCACCAAATATATTTGATTAAATCCAATAAATATGTCGTTTAATCTGTCTCTTACTGTATGTCTTTTTATTGCTAGTAAAACAGAATGTCTAGAACGTTTTAGAGCATATAAAAAGATTCACCACATCCTCCTACACATTTATACACGCTGACGCTCTGGTCTCAAAGAAATAAAGATGAAGCATTGCCAGTGTATAAACACCAGTATGAACTGCAATGTGAGACAAAAGTCTGGGCGTGCGCTTTTTCACACCTCAGATTCTTGTGTTACATTTTACCTCTCAACCTTTTACTACCATCTGCTCTGCGGTTAGATTCACCCCTCGACTACAGTAGTAACATTCAGTCTTCATGCTTCTCCAGCAAATCAAATCCTGTTTTCCCCCCACTCATGATGTTTCTCGTTGTAAAGCCCCTCTTGTGTCAGCAGAGCCAGGTTCTGGAGAAAATATTTTAAGGCAGGACTGTGTTTTTTTTACGAGTAAATGATATCAGCGAATGACGTACATTACATCTACACAGGCACCTGGTGAGATCAAAGACATCTGCGCCAGTATTCCTCTGACGTCCACCATGCTGAGCTTCGAGATCCATTTTAAAGAGCTGATCTCAACCATGTAGCCCAGAGGTGTAAACAAAATCAGTAAACCAGAGAAGGAAACAGCACTGCTATCCACAAGGCAACACAAACAATTACATGTTATTTCAGACCATTTGTAAACTGTCACACAGTGGGAAAGTGACAATTTCAGCCAACAAGCTCTTCGCACACAGTGGAGCCTGAAGACAACATGGTACTGTGTGCACAAAGCTGTTTATACTGCTGATTTTCAACGTTAGTACTACATACAAATGTTTCCTTAATTCTGATTTTTCAAATCTGTGTATATACTGAACACATAGGATTTGTACATAAGAGCAGACATGTCGTGGAAGTCAAGCGGTGTCCACAAATCCGACATCTTGGCGGTGTGTCAGTGCTCTGCTCTGGGGGTCGTCGCCACGGCAAGCCACAACGGAGAGGTCATCATCTGGAGGTTGGAGACGCAGGGGCCGGTGCTTCACCTTCAGAGACCGACACAGAGAGGGTGAGAGAACGTAGGCGTGAAGTAAAGATGGCAAAGATGCACAAGTCCAGGCAGTGGTGGAAAGTAACTGATTACATTTACTCAAGTACTGCACTTAAGTACATGTTTGAGGTACTTGTACTTTACTTGACTATTTCCATTTTATGCTACTTTATACACCTACTCCACTACATTTCAGAGGAAAATACTGCATTAAAAAACATAATACGCTTATAAGATACAATGCATTGTTAAAGATTAAACCAGTGGTTCCCAAACTTTTTAGTTTGTGACTCCTTATTAACATATTTGTGTCCAAAGACTGTATTTAGTATGATAAAGAAAAACGCCACAACATTTGTTCTGATTGGTCAAAAGTCTTGAAATTTGGTACGGACATACATTGGGCAAGTATCTAACAGTACAACGCCGACATTTTTAGATCACATGAAAAAATCACACTTTTATTAATTGTCAAAATCATGGATTTTTGAATGAGGAAAAACACTAACACTGAATTTATTAAATTTCTTTCATATTAAATATTTTTCTACACTGCATATGTGTGCATATCTTTGATAGTCAGCTTGGTATGAGTTTATAGACACCAAATACTTGATTGTGCTCCTTGTAGTTTCTTTGATACAACCATTTTATTATCATACTACTGTATATCTAGTATTTGGGCACATAGAACTACTGTTTTTTCCTAAAATATAATGGAGTCTATTGCAAAAACAGTAGTCCCATGTGCCCAAATACTAGATATAGTATGATAAGAAAAACTCACTTTTCAGCCAAACGGTTGGACCGATTTTGAAAATTTCTGCACATTTGAGCTTCACATTTAAACACTTCCACCCAAAGAAATAAAAGATTTCAGTTGTGGGCACAAATGGAATAAAAAAACAGTGTCTAGTTAGGGCCCTTTGTCACATTCAAGAGGTAAAACTATCCAATTAGTCCCCATAAAAGAAGCAAAGATTAGAGAAAAGGCAAAATAACAAATACAAATTCTGTAGTTTGTTTTTTCTTCTTTCCTATCCCATTAATTATCTCAAAACCCCGCAATCACAAACACTAGCCCTAGACTGGTGGTAAACCACTTTTTTTGGCAAGAGTTCTGCATCCTTCCTGAGTGGCATCCATTGTTGTGGCCTGTTTGTTTTTTGTCCTCTGCTTGTGTGCATCTAGAGCGGTGCCCCCTGTGGACGACCTCTTGTTCCTGCAGCACCGGGCCGGCAACAGAAAGCTGAGGAACAGAGGCGTCCTGGTCTCATCGCAGGCTGGCAGCCTCTGCTTTTGGAGCGTCACTGGACAGACGCACACCTATGGTGAGTGGGGAAGAGAGAGGATGGATGCATTCAGAAAAACTGGATGCAGAAGTAAAAAGACAGGAATTTAGATTAAAACTCCCACAGTACGAGGGAGGTGGAAGCACCAAACTGCATAAGCAATTGACAAACAGCTGTCCGTTTTAATGATCCTCCCGTAAGATGGATTTACAAACAGCCAGAGCAGTGACAGTCGGGCTGAACTGTCGACTTGGCCTCCCGCCTTTACCATTCCTGGCAGCCCACAAATATGTCTCTTTCCAGATCCCATCTGTGTTTAGTGGTGTGGCATTCACGCACTGTGACCACTGCATATGTGTACGAGCATGCATTAGTGTATGAGTGAGCCAATGTGCATTTGTGTGTATGGGTCTGCATAGGAAGAGGAATCTGAGAGTGTGACATAATAGGGAGATGTGTGACATAACATTTAAGGGTAGCAATTTGTCTCAGAAGTACATTTGTCATTTAAGTCAAAACAGTATTCTTGAAAGTGGCACAAAATCTGACTAGATTTACTTGCATGCAACTTTCTCCCTGTAGACCTTTGGAATATATAATAGATAGCGCCATGAAACTTCCCCAGTTGATTACTTATATTAAGGCAATTATTTTTTGTATTGCAAGTTTTCTCAAAATGCATGTTTAAATATGCAAATGAGGCATTATCTAATAAAATATGTGCTAATTTGCATAAATTTCCAGAGCAGAAATGTAAACATTGGATAAAGCCAGGTTAAAAATTCTTGTTTCATTTTGTTGACTTATTAGACATTGAAGTTTACTGAGGGAATTTGGGATATCTCTTTGTATCATTCCATAAATCAGAAAATACTGTCAACAGCCATAAAAAGAAAATCCATTTTCACCATGTTTTAAGCAATAATACATCACATAAATCAGGCTATGAATGATTTATGGACAAACGCTTCTGTAAAAAACCTTCAGAATGTAGATGGGAATGAAACAAATGTAAGTGCCACAGAAGTGGAGATTTCTGGCCCAGAAAAAACTCATTTTGAGAAAACAACCATTCCATAAAATTCCATATGTTTTGCAAGACACTACAGGTGAATAGATATCACCATGAACCAGTTAATTTCTTACATTAAGACCATTATTTTTTGTATTACAATTTTCTGATATTGTATTTTTAAATTTGCAATTGAGGCATTATCTAATGCTAACTTTTGGTGAATTTAGGAGAAGACGCAAATAGACAAAGTAGTAAAATAAACACCTAAATGTGTATTTTGGGTGTTTTCTTTCCACTAGTCTGAAAGAAGACATGTTATAGAAGCAAAATAGCCCAAAATCTCAAAATTGACCACTGGATGAAAAACAATGTTTTTGCCTGGGGTGTCTCGCCTTAATTTAGATTTCACTTGGTTTCTTTATGTTTGCAAAATTTGTGCGAATCAGTTTTTTCCTTCTGGTTCCAGGCCAGTTCTATGCTCCACAGCAGCCAGGTGAGCGTGTGCTGAGCTTGACCTCAGATCAGCCTCAAAACAACATCCTGGTCTCTGGAGACACAACAGGCCGGGTTCAGATCTGGGACATCTGTCACTACGCACTGGACATCCAACACGAGGTGAGTGTGTGTCTTTGAGTGTGTGTGAGCTGCTGCTGTGAATAAATAAAAGATGTGAAGAAGTGTGTACTGTACTGTATATCCCAACGTACCTGAGGATTTCTTTTTCCACACAGCCAGTGTGTGAGCAGCCTCCTCTGCTGCAGAGCTGGAGAGCTCATGAGAGAGCATTAGTAAGTGTGGACGTCCTCGAGGTGGCCGACGGGTTGTTCGTCCTCACAGCCTCGGCCGACGGCTCTGCTGGACTGTGGACAAAGGACGGAGATCATGTGGGTTCATTCGGGCAGGAAGTGATGTGGAATATCAGTGAGCCAGCTACGTACCAGAGGTGAGGCTCATGAGCTCGTCTTTGTTACACTTGTATATCTCATGACCAAATTATATTTAAATACATGACACAAAATCTAGTAGGAAAAAAACAACATGCCAAAAGTTGAACAAAAATTCAATGGTGGCTTACTTTTCCTAATTTGCTGAACCCACTCGACTCTGTGTGTCACTCAGTGGGCTAACTCTTCCATGGTTGAGGCCATAAATGCTAAAAATGACTGCACACATGCATATTGGATCATACAGTCCAAATTTTGAGGATGACGTGTGTAAACATGGCAGCCTTTTTTGGGGGATTTTATCATTAAATTCTGCCAAAACATAGTGAGTACAGGAGATGTCCAAACAAGAAACACTGAATGGTTTGTGCTGAATCTAATATAGATTTGGAATATGTCATGGTTGAGAGCTTCCTCCAAAAGAAACTTCCCTCGTTGTTTCCACGGAGTCTTTAATAGAAACTTCGGTTTGGTTAAAGGTCATAAACTCTGGCTTGGCCCAGGCCTTTGCTGTGTGCTTGACTGTATTTCTGGACCATAAAGGAGAGAACACTCTGAAATAATTGAATTTAAGAGATACGAAAGAGTGAAGTGAAAGAGAGTCAGCACATGCGTGTATACATGTGAGAGAAAAAGTTTGTGGTCTAAAAGTCAATCATGTTTGCATCGACTTCTCTAACCTGCCACTGCCTCTGTGGCCTCTGATTGGTCGACCAGCCACAGAGCGCTGGACAACATTTCAATGTCTCTGCTGTGGCTCTTGCATAAGTGTTGTATAACTCCGATTTTTGTTAGCCATGCCAGCACCATGGCTCTTGGCATGGCAGTGTCGACCAAATACTTGCAAAACTTATGACGACTAATTCCCCATCAGCCTCTGCTATACTTTGTGTTTAGTGTTAATATAGCAAATGTTAGCGTGCTAACACGCTAAATCAGAATCAGAAATACTTTAATGATCCCCGGGGCCGGGGGGGGGGGGGGGGGAATTGGGACCCCCCCCCCCCCCCCCAATTGGGAAGAAAACGAGCAGGAGTAGAGAGACACTACCTGTTAACTGTATTTTATGTAGTATTAATATCTGTGGATGTGTTGTGGTTGTGCCTTTTGAGTAAGGTGAGAGAGTTTTGAAGCAGAAGTGTTGCTGGAGTTTACTATCTCTACACCTCAGAGCACTAGAGTCCATGTTTCTGTACATTCAGGTGTCTGAATAGCTTCAGGACTTAACAGCAGTATAACACCAGTATTACTATCTCTACACCTCAGGGCACTTTAGTCCATGTTTCTGTACATTGAGGTGTCTGAATAGCTTCAGGACTTAACAGCAGTTTTCCTAATTACACTTCATGTTTACTTCCCCTGATCTTTACGTCACTATTGGTTTACCAAACGAAGCAAGGTCAACAGTGGCATCACATTAAGTAAACATTTCTATTACATGTTATATTGTTATATTACATTAGTATTGTATTACATGTTTATTATTGTATTATAGTACATGCAGTGGTGGAAGTACTCAGATATTGTACTTCAGTAAAAGTAGCAATACTACCATGTAGAAATACTCTGTTACAAGTAAGGGTCCTGCATTCAAAATCCTTCTTAAGTAAAAGTGCAAAAATATTAGCATATGAATAGACCAAAAATATCAAACATAAAAGTACACATTATGCAGAATAATGTATATTATTGGATTATACTTATTGATGCATTAATGTGTTCATCACTTTAATGTTGCAGCTGGTTAAAGTGGAACTCATTTTAATGACTTTATATAATGCTGGTTCTATAATCTATAATAATACATCATCATTTATTCGTTGATTATATTTTGTATTAATAATCTGAATCCGTAAAGTAACTAAAGTCATTAAATCAATGTAGTGGAGTGAAAAGTACCTCTGAGATGTAGTGGAGTAGAAGTAGAAAGTATCAGAACATTGAAATACTCAAGTAAAGTACAAGTACCTCAAAATTGTACTTAAGTACAGTACTTAAGTAAATGTACTTAGTTACTTTCCACCGATGATTACATGTTATAACGTTGTGTTTTTCTAAGCATTCTTTACTGCTCCTGTTGGAATAAAATAATTGTTGATTAATTAACTGCAAAGTAGTAATGTGTTTTTGATACCTTCACTTTTTTGCATTAAATCATACCAGGATGTTTGCTGAAATTGATTGGCTGTGACACAGCCCTACCTAGAAACATTCCCACCAGCCGCCACTGCCTATAAGCCAAGAATACTTAGACTTTTCTGTATACTTGTCAGTACAAGCCAAGTATACTTAGACTTTTCTGTATACTTGTCAGTACAAGCCAAGTATACTTAGACTTTTCTGTATACTTGTCAATATGAGTTAAGTATACTTATGCATACTTTTGTTAAGTATATCTCTGATAAGTACAACAAAAGTAAACTGAAAGTATACTCTCTTATTCTAAGTTTAAAAGAAGTATACTAATAGCACACTTAAATAAACGTCTTTTTGTTAAGGGACGCCAAAACCGAGAAGTAAAACAAGATGGTGAACATGGTAAACATTGTACCTGCTTAACATCAGCATGTTAGCATTGTCATTGTGAGCATGTTAGCGTCCTGACATTAGCATTAATCTCAAAGCACTGCGCCCGAGTCTCACAGAGCCTCGAGCATGGCTGTTTTGCCTTGTTTTGGCAATGCATCATCCAGTTTTTAGCCAAGCAGTAAACACTGCATACTACCACATGTTTTAATAATGCATTAGCAAGTGTAAACAGCCCAAATTTGCATCAAAGAATTCCACATATGCATAATTGCACAAGATGTTGTCTTCAACAGAGAGGCTGCCAAGCATTCCCTTTTAAACTCTTAATTTTGCCACAAAAGTCTCGAACCATTCAGATGTCTTTTAAACAGCTAATCAAATTTAAATTTTCAGTAAAAAAAAAAGTCAGTTTTAATTTACCCAAGAAAGCAGTCCTAAAAGGCACACGCACAGAAGGAGCACACAGAGTACTCCAGTGGAGGCCAGCTACACCACAGAAATGGAGACAGTTCTAAGAGTTCTGGTTTAAATCAAATCTAACAACAAACACTCGCACAGATATCAGACTCTGTGACAAAGTGTAATCCTGCAGACAGATCACCGATCCTGTCTAGTTCAGTGACATGAACAAAATTGGGAAACCTGTCTAATCTAAAGTAAACAGCTTTTGTGTTTGCTCAATTCAATTCCCTTCAGCAAAGAGCGATAACTTTTTGGTTCTGACATCCATACTGTAGGAAGACACAAAAGAAACTGACAGAAGACACAAAGGAGGAGAGGACTGAAGGTGACGACCCGGGGCTCAGCGAGGTCAAAGGTCAAGTACCTGGCCCCGCCAACAGGGGTCAAACTTCACAGGAGGAATGCTGTTCTGAAGGTAATCATTCAGTGCAAACAGGTGTTTTAAGGTGCTGTCAACACACACACACGTCCTCTCCCTGACCCAGGCCATCTCCAGTCACTTTTGGCAATGCACTGGAAATGTCCTTTCCAGTAATTACCACTTTCGTTAGAATCCCTCTACACGTGTACGGGTGTGTGTAGCTGCTGCTGCAGAAAAGGGTTTAAAAGGTACAGGCCAGGACGGCCTTCCAAGGTAATTAAACCTGATACTCTGATTAAATCATGTCCAATTTCACCACATTATGAAGAGAAGAGTCAGAGCATTCCTCACATTCTCCTGCTCTGAAGTCTGGAGCTCAGCTCGGGAACATTTGGGCAATGTTCTGCTCCAGAGACACAAGCCAGATTGTAAAAAAAAAAAAATGAAAGTGCACAAATGCTCAAGGTTTGTGTGTGTGTGTGTGTGTGTCTTTCCTATACTTTCCTTTCACTGTCCTCCCGTTACCCAGAACTTGCCAAAATAAGCGATTAGCTGTGCTTTCTCTGCAGCCACACCCAGGCAGACCCAGTTATGTACACACGCACACATTAACTAATGTCGTCTCCCGTCATCCATTTTAGCTTCACCCACCAGCCCAGCAGAGAACGTCCACGAGCAACCTCAGCAACCTCAGCAACCCATGGTAACCTGCAAACACACAATCAGCAGCTGTTGAGTGTAAACACTTGTCATTCTCATCGCAATTGTCTTCTTTCCGTCCCTCCATGCATGCTCATCCATCCATCATCTGTGTGTGTCAGTATCTGTGTGAGGACTCGTGTAACAACAGGAGGCATCGGTTTGATGACATCCACCACAGCAATCACTGCTGATTGGCTGTTTTCGCACCATCCGACTCTGGTCCTGCAGGTGACTTTCACACTGATTACTGGGGCCTTTCCTTTCTCTCCTCCTCCGGCATGCTTGATAAATTCCTCATCTTTAAGTTCTGTTGGTGCCCAGTGACTGTAATAACAATGAATTCATCTATTTCTAACAATTTCATTGCACTTCTGTTCAAAAAGAATTTGCAAAATTGCGCAAATTAACTAGTCAAACTTAAATACTTTGACATTTTGGGAAAAGTGCTTATGTTTGTACGGTAAATATGAAGCTACAGCCTGCAGCCAATTAGCTTAGCACAAAAACTGGAAGTGGGGGGGAAACAGCTAGCCTGACTCTGTCCAAAGCCAACACAGTCCTCCTCTAGAACCTCTAAAGCCTCTAGAAACCTGGACACAGTTCTGACATCGGACTCTGGCGGACCATTTTTGTGTCTAATGATCTCTTAGGCAAGTAGCCGTGTAATAAGCAGGATAATGTACAGCTAGCAGGTCATTGTTGTGAAACAAAACCCCAAAGGCTTGCTGTAAATTATCCCTTACTTGTTTAATTTGTACAAAAAATGAAGTGTAAAAACAATTTGTGGTTTTACAGACGGATTATGTGCCAGACTACTGCATTTGTTGTCTTCTCATCACTGTGAAATTTCTAGGCAAACAGCGAACACACCCGAGGTGCTGCTTAGTAGGAATTGTTGGACAGAGCCAGGCTAGCTCAGCGTTACACCCCCTCATGTGTAAACACAGGTAACAAGACAACACGACAATCTAAGAAAGCGAAGGAGTCAAAGTTGAAGTGGAAAAGAAAAGGGTGGTTTATTTTCCGCTCAATACAATACTTCAAATAATCATAAAGATTCTCAAAAATGTATGGGAGGATGGAACAAGGTGGTTGTGCCAAACAAACAGAAATTAAGAAAACAAAACTAGGCCTAACTATTTCCTACCTCATAAAACAAAACCACAAAAAGAAGACCTAACTAACTGATCTAAAAAGAAACCTTCAAAATGAATACAACCGTGGCAACAACCAATAACCTAGTGTTTCTAGACAAAAAAATAAATACACGAGTGAAAAGTGTAAAGGGTACCCCAGCTTACCTTTAGTCCTCCACCTCCCACTACAGACCTTTTTCTAATATCTTTAACAAGTTTTTCTCAAACAATGCAGCACAACTCAGGCAAGCTAAGAGCAAGGCACAAACAAAAGAGAGTGAACTCTGAAGGCGGGCGCCTTTTCTTGAAAACCCCAGATGTTGATTGGCTAGCTCCACGTCTGAGGGAACCTATAGACAGCATGACCAGAGTGCAAAGGTGGAAACCAATCATGTAGTAGGCACCTGTAGAGAACAGGTAGAAGGGCAAACTCAACAAGCACTTTGGCCCTGCCTGGCACATAACACTCAGAAAGAACGCAAAAATTGTGGAACTATTTAAAATAAAATTGTATACGTGTTGCCACTTAAAGCTGCAGTGGGTAGAAATGGAGCAAATATGGTTAAAAAAAGTTATTTTTATAAAACGGTCACTATATCCTGACAGTAGTCAAGGCCTATAGAAAGGTGGCTGGGTCACACGTCATCAACGCATGCGTAACACATGCGCAGTAAAATCTGGCTTGCACTCGCCGAAATTGAGCCAATCGCAACGCACGACCGCAGCTTCAGTTACACTGCGCATGTGTTATACCCCCAAACCCCAAGACCCATGTCCGCCCGTGACCCAGCTTCCTTTCCATAGGCCGTGACAGCAGTGCATGAGACAAGTAACCTGAAAAAAATAATGTGCCTCTGTGTCCTCCGGTGCTCCTAACGGCATCTGCAAGATTTCACAGATCGGAGGAAAACAACCAATCAGAGCAGAGCTGGAGCCTGCCGTCTCCGAGCAGCTGTCAATCACTCGCAAACTCCGACCAAACAGTCAAACTAGGCAGCGCTGATCAATTATGAATCAATATTCTGTTACTGTAATGCCTATTTCTTGCCTCAAATGTTTTCAGAAACATCTTGTAGTGTACTGTTTAGCTATAAAATGAGAAAGTTTGTGACCGGCAGCCATGTTGAGACCAGTTGAGGAAATACCAAGCACCGCCCACCAGCCGGAGCACAGCCAATAGGAACATTCCAGCAATCACTCTTGCTCCATTCACTCAGGATTGGATTAGCTGCTACAGTCTGACATGGTCTCGTATGACCAGCAGCTTGTTGTGGCTAATGTTAGCTACAGTAACGTTAGCAAACTTTAGATAGATCGAGCAAGTGTATTTGCTGACTTAATAACTTTTGGCTACTTGTGCTACTATAAAGCTACGTTTTATCATTTCCATTTTAGCATAACATTATACTGTTATTGGGACTTGAAGAAGCTGCTGATCAGCAAAAGTTACACTGCTCTTTGCTGCTGTAATAACAGTGCCATTTTAGTTTTCAATGTAAATATTCTATAGCGGGAGTGTTTATTGTCTAGGTTTGTGGACTTCCAGTAGTGGCCAGCATGAAAAACACTGGTCAGCACACGCGACTATAAAAGGCTCTATCAATTGTGGAGGAATGTGAGGGCGCAGTTCCACTTCCCTTCGTCCCGGCTGTGGCTGTAGCGCTCCACGCTCAGGCTGAAGTTGTCCAGAAAAACGAAATTGATGGGAAGGGATAATGAAAGAGGGATAAAAGGAGAAATAGAGGAATACTGCCATTCTATTTTAGATACATCTGATGGGAACATTTCTTTCATTTGAGTGTTTGCATGCATGTCTTCCCCACCTCCTCCTTTTCTCTAAATCTTTCTCCTAATCTCTCCCTCTGTTGAGCCTCTTCATCCTCTCTCTGTTTACTTCTCCTCGCTGTGACTTCGTCTCTTTTTTATTGTGTGTTGTGCTGCCACACTGTGCATTTGTGGCCTTGATATTCCTGTAGCTGCCAATTTATGTAGACTGACCGCTGAGAGGTCACAAAGGAAGTTAAAGAGACTTCTATCAATTCATCTGATTGCTTTAGATGTTTGTCGAAGGAAGAATGTCAGAAATGCCTCGATGATGCTGCTCTGTGAACTCTGCTCCATCTTCATGAAAATAGTTTCCTGAACCTGAAGCTAAAAAGTCTGTTCTTCATTTTCCTCTTTTTTCCTCTTTTTCCAGGAGATGCCTCCACTGAGGATTTACCCACAATCCCCTGGGCGTGGTATCAGAGTTTGACTAGCAGCAAAGGGCTCAGCTCACAGCATCTGGAAGGAAAAGTGAGCTCTCCACCTGTCCAGTCTGATATAAAACGAAGATGCAGACATGAATGCTGGTTTTCTGCCTTCCTGTTTTTCATGAAGTCGTCTTGAAACCGCATATTGAATATGTCTGTTTAAATATGTCATATGAACACTGTGCTGGCAGTATTTTCCCGTTCAAAACAGCCTGCGATACACACTGCACCACATTGCTTTCAGCTATTTTATTATTCTTTTTCATTCATTCCAAACACTGCTCACATTTCCTGATGTTTGGTCCATCTCTTACTCATCTCTTCTTCTCTAAAGGAATAGTTTTGACATTAGATGAGTTAGATCACTCTCATGTTTGTACACAAAATATGAGATACCGCCAGCAGTTGTTAAGCTCAGCTTAGCTTAGTGTAAAGACTGGAAACGGTTATCATGGCTCTATCCAAAGGTAAAAATTCTGCCTTCCAGCACCATTAAACCAACTAATTAACATTTTATATCTACGGAAGTGTAAAAATGACATGGGGTTATATGCTGTAGGAGCTACTCCTTCTTGGCCTGGCACATAACCCCCATAAAATCACAACTTGTCAAGTTTCCCCCTGCTTCCAGTCTTTATGCTAACTAGCTGTACCTGTTATCTTCATACCAAAGAGTATAGAAGCAAAGAGACGAAACTCCGGTGTTTTTTCGACAACAGCTGCTGTCGCCATTTTGGACTGAAACGCTGATTATATTTATGATATTCTATTGTTCAATATGACAATAGAAGAGAATTATTTTGTTTTTACTTTTTTACGGCACTTTTTAGGCGAGCGTTTTACTGGCGTCCGGTAGTAGCTTTCAGTCCAAAATGGCAGAAGCGCAGCTTTGCTTTCTGGGCGATAATGTTGCAATCGAATGAACAATCGACTTTCACTTCTTTGCAAAATATACATTCTTTGTTCATACTTAGTGCTTTGTGCTATTTCTTGGATGGGCGGCACAGTCACTTCCTGGAGTCTTGTTGCCAGGCAACCAGCGAAGACCCCAGGAAGTTACTGCACCCCATCCAGGAAATAGTCCGGTAAATAAGGTTTTGTTACCTTCTGACAGAGCCAAGCTAGCTGTTTCCCTGCTTCCAGTCTTTATGCAAACTGTAAGCTAACTGGCATACCTGTTGGCTTCATACTTAGTTCTCTATTTCTTGGCTGGGCGGCGCACGCACTTCCTGGAGTCTTGTTGTCACCGTGAGGTTGCCAGGCAACCAATGAAGACCCCAGGAAGTTACTGCCTCATCCAAGAAATAGTCCGGCACATAACATTTTGTTACCTTGTGACAGAGCAAAGCTAGCTGTTTCCCTGTTTCCAGTCTTTAACGGTATTTCCCAAAATGGTGAACTACTGCTTCAAAATGTTTAGCTATGCATGTCCCCGTTGTATTTGTGAGACAGGGGCTTCACAAAACCCTTATTGTTGTATTTTTTATCAGCAGTGTGAAATGTGATATTTGAGACCTCTGAGTCATCCAGACAGACATCCAGACAGACATCTAAGCCATCTCACAACCCAACCCTGTACATACGGGTCTGCTGAATTGCACAAATTGGTGACGCAGGACTCAATGCCCTATTTTCGCTTGTTTTCTTCCCATATTCGATTTTGCAACTTCTTTGCATGTGCCTGCTCGCTCATCCCTAAAAAACGGGTTATTTTAAGCACCGGTCTGGATGTTTTAGCGGGGGAGGAAGCGAGCGCAGAGCCCTTTCTGCAGTTTGTATCTCTGGGATGAATACAAACAGACACAGCCGGGACAAACAGGGCAAGTCATCTCGAGCTGCACTTTTGCCCCCTCAGGCATCTATAACACAACATAGCATTACTGAAATGTGTTGTGTTGTCAGAAACATCTTCTGCCTGCTAATGAGCACAGATGCTTTGACATTAAGTGTTTACATTTTCAACCAAAATTCCATTACCTTGTTTTTGTACAGCGAAATAAAAACTAAATAACACATTCATACATTTGTCAGTTTGTTATCCGTGAGACAGTGGGACCTTTAGTTGTGGGATTTTTTTGCCTTAAAAGTCAGTTTCAAGAGATGTACAACCGACAGAAAATAGAAAGCTCATTCAGCTGTGAAAAATGTGGCTTCTGCTGGTCTAAAAGCAGATATTTTTTACATCATGCATTTGGGTCAAGACAACAACAGCAGCGTCTCTTTTTGTTTTTGTAGCTGTGTTCTTCGAAAAATCTTACAGGAGGCAGTCACCCACTTAGCTTGTGTATGTGTGTGTGTGTGTGTGTGTGTGTGTGTGTGTGTATGGAGGCAGAACAGGAGCTCTTTTACAATCTGGCTAAATGGCAGGTTAAAGATTCCTTTCACTAATTTCCAACATCAGCAAAGACTCCTCTCAGCCTGTTAGCTCTCTTCAGAGAGAGTAAAACACCCTGGAGAACAACTCCCAGACACTCATGCGTAATTTTGCCAGACTTACACACACACACACACACACACACCCAAACAGACGACAGATGTTCTAAAATACCACAGTAACAACAGCGCAGATGCAGGCTGGGAAATGCCCTGTGAGATCCTCATTGCTTCAGTATAAACGGCTTTTAGACGGGCAACAAGCAGCGTTTGTAATTTATGCACTGTATGTTTTCGCAGGAATCAGAGAGCGAGAGAGTAAAAGAAAAGGTGGCCTGTGAACGAGGGGAGATTTTTTTCCCTTGCGTGTTTCCTCATTTGAAGTTGTGCAAGAACCCAGCAACTGCCTTTTCTGAACTTGCGTCTCTCTCCGTAGATCAGCGTGACAGGGAGAAAAGCGAGGGATTCATGTGTGGGAAAACTGCAACAGGAAGGAAAGTGCAGCTGGGAATTTTTTGCCTGGAGCGAAACAGACTGGAGGTCTGTGGCGAAAGAGACGAGAGAGGGAAAAAGAGAGGGAAGGAGAGAGGTAGAAAAGACGGCAGAGAGAGAGCAATGAGGATGAAAGTTTGAAGCATGGGAGGAGGAGAGAAGATTTGAGATGAAGGAGGAGTGAAAGTGGAATTTACTCGATGAGGAGGAGACTGGAAGATGACAGAGGGAAGGGAATCTCGTCTCTCACACCTTCTCTGGATGTCGAGGCAAGTCACACACACACTTTTACACCTGTAAATCTACACACTCACAATCCCCCCTACCAGAAAATTGGTGAGGAAGGCAGCCAGCTTACACACACACACACACACAAGCCTGAATGAAAACTGGACTTGGACCTGCAGCTGTATACACACACATGCATTTCATCAGAGTGGTTTCGCCAGCTGGACGTGGTTTCATTCAGATCTGCTGTGACAAGAAGAAGTGCACTGTCTCCACCCCTTTCCTGCTCTCAAGGACTTCTGCTTCTTCAGAGTGTGTTTTCAACAAACTCATTGCACTCTCAATCTACTAACCTGTCACTTGATGCTTGTGTACATACCTGCACACACTCTCTCTCTCTCGCTCTCTCGTTCCTCAGAGCAGCAGGTCCCTGGAAGCAGCCAAACTGTCAGTGACTGTTGCAAACACATGCTCGCTCTCGGCTCGGCTCTTTCTTCAGTCGCTGCCAAGGGAGGAGGAGGAGGAGGAGGAGGAGGAAGAGGAGGAGGAGGAGGAGAAGAAGAGGCTGGAAGAAACAGACTGAAGCACACAGATAGAAAAGAGAAAGAGACAGACTTGGACCAACCTCTGCCTGGCTGACTGTGTGGGAGACTGGAGGCAGCAGCCTACAAGTGATGCCTCGCACTCTCTGGAGCAGCACATACAGTCAGGACTTTCTTTAGCTTTCTCCTTCCTCTCTTGTTTCAATGATGAGGAGAGACCGTCTCTTCTTAGCCGCGACCCTCACAGCCATCTTCTCCGCCGACCTCTACTTCATCCTCCTGCCAAAGCTGCGGCGCGTGGGGCAAAGGTCGGGACACTTTTGCTTCCCATGTGGTGACAACAACCTCACTCTTCCCAGGCACGGGGGTCTCGCCACCCCGCAGCTCTCCAACTGGACTTCTGCGGCACCCCTGGATGGTACCACACCTGAACCCACTGATGGGGGCTCAAAGCTGGGGAGGCTGTTTGCTCACCCTCTGTACAACATCCAGACTCCGGCGCTGGGGCCGGAGGAGAGGCTGCTGCAGGCGCAGCAGCTGATGGAGTACTACAAGAGGAAAGTGTCACGTTGGGAAAGGTCAGTTTCTGGTGTCATTGTCTTGATTTTTCACATTTAGACATTGCTTATTTTGTCCACAGTGCAAATGATTTTGCAATAGTTAACAATGGTCTAAACATGGCTTCTCTTACTCAACTTTATTGTGAAAGAGGAGCATGTCGGCTGACAGATCCCACAGTGAAAGGACGCGTTAGGGCTTGACTGTGGTCACGGGGCAGGCAAGGTCGCCGACACCATGGCCAAACCCACCACGCAAACACACATCCACGCACACAAACACACTTGTGCATGTGCTCATGATAACAGATGTACACCCACAGAACCAACATCAGGATGTGTAGACAAGTCATGTGCGTCACAAAAGTCCAATGTCGAGCGGGCTGGTGGCGGAAAACCCTCACAAACATGTCACGCTGAGAGCTCGCGTCTGGCACGCTCTCTTTTAAGGTAAACAAGGATTTAAAACCGCCAAAGCCCATTTTAATCTGTGGGAGCCGTCTTGGCTTGTGAGGCTGTCTGTCTATCCCGACGCAGTGCACTCCCTCCGAGAGATACAGATTTTGGGCTCTCACGGTGGAAAAATAAGAAGAAATATGAGCAATGGATCTCCTCTCTCTCCCTGGTGCCTTTTATGAATGTGCACAAAAACAATGGATAGCCCGAAGGCTTGTTTTAAGAGTTGCAAAATCTTGCAACAGCATCTCAACACTGCAACAAACACACCTTTTTGACTGCTGATATGAACAATGAGAACAGGTTACATGCTGAAAAAGGAAACGGGTTTAAAATAGATGTCCTGGTCAACTGGTAAGAAATTACCACTGAAATAGTCCACTTCCTCTTTGCTATCTTGCGTGTGACTACACTCTGTGGTCTGCACTTGTCCATTGTCCTGATTACCTTAATCTGTCACTTGTCGCTCGCTGGCTGACTGATGGCTCATATTTATAGCCCTTTGCTTTAGCATTATCTCTGCACTCTATGCAGCCTGTGATGGAGTTTGTTTGGGTTGGGAGATGACCGTCGTCCCACTCAGCGCGGTCAGCTCTGGCAGTGTGCTGCCGCTGTCTCACCACAGACTTATTTGTTTTGGTCTCAGATTATTGTTGCTCAGAATTTGAGAGGAGCAGAGGCTGTGGAAATTCAAAATGTTGTTACAACTGCTGTTAAAAACAACAGAGCCCATAAGACAACTAATAAAATTCTATACGTGAATGCAAAATAGGGCTACAGGGGGAAATGGGCAAATAAAACAAGTTATAAAACAGAGTGTGTATAATAATAAACTCAATAAATGCCTGTATCCCCGTGTAGTTCTCATATCCTCTGTCATTTCAAACACAGTCTTGTAAGAGCTGCTGCTGCTGCTAAGAAAACCTGTGCATGGATTTCTGGCACTATGTACCGCTCGAAATCTGCGGTCTCGCCAAAATAAAATACCGCCGTTACAAAATGTTGTAAGAAGTGATTCCCAAGCCGTGGATTTGTTTTAAAGCTTGGCAATCCAGGTTAAGCAAGAGCAGAGCGAGAACCCTCTTTTAGTCAGCTACCTCATTGGTGTTTATGTAACATGCCATTCACAACCCCTCTGCACTCTGTAGCAAGAACATGTATGAAAACACATATCCCTTATCACATTTATTTCCTACAGTTAACCTCTGGGCCGCTTCTTACTCCTCAGACATATGAAGCTTTACAGCGAGGCAGCGGCTATATCCAACGTCAGTGTGACTGAACATGAGGTGACCTTTGACCCCGACGCAAGCTGGCTGAAGTTCCACCTGGGAATAAGCCGCTATGCTTTGTACTCCCGCGATGACCCCGCTGTCCCACAACTCCTCAAGGACATGCAGAGCATGACGGTCGTCAGCTCAGGTGATGGATGGATAGATGGGATTTAAAACATCTGTATGTAGCCATCATTTGGTTTTACTTCCTGTTTTGTGCCATAAAGTAAAAGAGCAGTTTTCTGGCGTAGCAGACGCTGGACTATAGAGGCTTTTAGGGATGCTAATGTTCTGGCTATGTGTCCAAATCCTTGTGGTGATGAATTATTGATACTGCATGTAACACTTGTAATGCTAAATTATGAGCTAACAAACCTTTATCTCTTACAGATTACACTCAAGATGAAAAGGCCCTAAAAGGAGCATGTGATTGTACCCAAGGTTAGTCAATGAGGCTTCTATATCTGTTTGGGTTTTGATCTTCTTTGTATTCGATCTCTGACTAGACCCGTTGTTTCAATCTTTTTGTTTCTCTCTGTGCTCGGCGGTACCGTCAGAGGCAAACACACTGCCGCCTTTGTGATAGCGAGGATTCTGTTTTCATTTGGCATCGAAATCCAGATTTGTCTGTCTGTGTAAGACACTTGCTCTGGGGCAAAAAAAAGCAGGCGTGCTTTTGTGTTCAAAGGCAGAGCTCTTAATTACAGTAAATGTTTGATGTCTGCGTGCTGTGAGGGAAGCCAACGTTTCCAGGCTTCAACCTACACACCAGCCGCCACCTACGCTGTTATCTCCTACTGAACTACTGAGCAGCACGCAAGCCAAAGCTGCAAATGTAGGGATGGATAATTAATGGAAAAAGATACTTTTAATAGATGTTGTTGTAACAAAAATTATCATACAGTATATGCCGGATGGAGCAGTCATGCAGCCAGTTGTTTGGGTACTTTTTCATGTCGAAATAGGAACATTGAAACAAATTTGGATGGCGAAAAGAGTATTTCAGACTTACACATATTTTTGTATATACTGCTTTTTGTCCTGTCTGTGCCTCACCAGCACAGTGAAGTGGCCGACCACACAAACATCATTCACTGCCAAGAAGAAATGCAACAAAACAAATCATCCCTTCTATTTAAATTTAACCTCAAAAGACTTTCAGTAACCAGAGAGCGACAGAGTCCATCGGCCAGGGAGGCTGTTTACGCCAGTTTGGTCCTGTTTGATTCATTTCCAGACAAAAAAGTAGTGATTGTGAATCTTATATGATTGTTAACTATTAATACCCTGGAGTTAGACAGAGCGCAGCAGGGGGAAGGTGTGTTTGTGGTTAGTCTGGCCTACTGCTGTGACATAATATACAGCCAGACAGCGAGAGAGAGGAACGCAAGCTGTGTGACCAACCCCCCAATTACTTCACAGCGAACTGGTAGATCTAGAAAGTGTTTCAGTTTGAACTGGCCTCGGGGGCGTTAAAGGTGCTCTGTACGATAACCAGAGCATTAATATAGCAGCAAACAACTATTTGCTATGTAAAGATATAGAGAAGTAATGTCTACCTGAGCAGAGAATGAAGTCACTCTCCCTCTGTGTGTGTTGTAATCCAAGCTTCTCTATGCTTTGTTGACATAGCCGGGCCGGCCGTACGTGCATGTGAGCGTGCCCCACTGGCTAGCTCGCGGCCGCCGCTCTGCACTGCTCTCACTCGTGATTTATGATTGCCGCATCCGCGAGGGTAACGTCATAACAGTGAGTAACGTCATACCATCAGACACGGCTCTTCGTGGGGCTTCCGTGCGGCATTTTTTCGCCTGTCTGCACACATCCAAATTGTTCTAACTACACTGACGCAGATGGGTGGAGAAAATGGAGAACTTTGAGGAGCTTTGATAATGTCTGTTTGCCGCGAGGAGAAACCCGCACGATGTATAAAAGCGACACGTCAGCTCATGTACTGACTCAGTTACCTGGTGCTCAGCGTCTCCTTTCGTCAAGCTGACATTCAAGATTATACTTAATGTAAAAGTAATGTTTCTTTCTCTTCCTGTCTCTCCGCTCTAGTTGTGAAGCCCAGTGGACATCACCTGAAACTGGCTTTGAAGATGCAAAACTTTGCCAAAGCCATGTTCAAACCAATGAGGTGAGGACTGAATCCACATTTGACTGGTCTATATCAAACACCATCAATGGATTTTAGGTCAGTGAAGGTGAAGTGTTAGGTGAAGTATAGCTCTGTGGTGCTGCAATCCGTATATTACAGTGCATTATCTCACGTCATATCCTATGTTAATTTACGTCAGGCTAAATCATCTAGTATTTGTGAAGATGATAGTATTTGTCGTGTTGATTATATACTCTCTGGCAGCTTGATCACTATGTAAGTCTTGTGTGTGTGTGTGTGTGTCAGGCAGCAGAGGGACGATGAGACTCCAGAAGACTTCTTCTACTTTGTTGATTTCCAGAGACACAATGCAGAGATTGCAGCCTTTCACCTGGACAGGTGCCGCCCCCCTCCTCCTCACTCATAATGCTCATTATCACTTCATTGTTCTTCCTGTTTTACTACCATCTCTGTTACACTCAGTGGATTTTAAGAGGTCTCTGAGGGAATTCATGCCGCAGTGGTGCTTGGGGGTAATTTTAGTTTTTGTTGCACATCTGTCATTTTATTGGCCCTAGTTATGGCTCTGGCGCATACTGAAGTGCAACAAATGTTTTTCTTTGGGCTCTTTATTTTAAAGGGACAATACGTGACGCAAATGTAAAAGTAAAAACAGGAAGTAAAGAAGCAAGTAAAAATGAGTTATTAATGGCTCCCAGTGCTGTTAAATAATTGTGAACAGCAGTGTAACATACCTATATTTTAAATTATGACCAATTCAGAAGCACATAAAAAGCTTTATCATCAAATTTTATATATTAAACTTTTGATTTCCCCCCAGCAGCATGGCTGTAGGGATGGCACAATCAGTCGGTCCAGCACTTTGATCCAGAATGAAATATCTCAACAACTATTGGATGAATTGCCATGACATTCATTGTCCTCAGAGGATGAATCCTACTGACTTTGGGGATCCCCTGACTTTTCCTTTAGCGCCACCATGAGGTTAAAATCCCTGCAAAACTAATGACATTCCCATCACCCTCAGCTGTTCTTCGTGTTTAGTGCTAATTACAGTGCCTGAAATAGGCGGGTACCTCAGATTTTTGTCCACGAGTACCTTAACTTCTTATTGCGTACCCCTAAAAACCTGCATAGCTTTGTCTCTGTGTAAACATATAGCTTAATGTTGTGCTGAACAGTGCTGAAAATTCCTTTGGTATTCCTTCTCATTATCCAATTTCATCTGTAGGCCAACAGATATCATATTTTAAGTTGGTTTGTTTATAATTGTAGCATACTGTATATGCAATATTATATACGTGTACAATTTGATTTGCATCAATAGCTACATAAAAAGCGTTTATGTCGAAATGTATTTCGTATGTAGGCCTATTGTATGTAATGAAATGCATACAAAAATACATTTGAAGTGAGCTATATTACCAAGATATACGTATAGATATAAATATATCCAAGACACACATGCAATGATTATGTCATGCAACTGCTGAAATTAAGGTACTGGCACCTTTTTTTGGTCCCATTCAGGCACTGGCTAATATACCCTAAACTAAGATGGTGAATATGGTAAACATTATACCTGCTTTGCGAGCATATTAGCATGTTGACGCTAGCGTTATTGTGTCTTAGAAGAGCAGTGATGAAAGTAGATTGTAAACATTCTTGTAGTAGCATACCACTGATGAACAGAAACAGAATGCAATCATTTAAAAAAAATCCTAAATGTTTTTTCAACAAATAGTTATGAATTAAAACTACGTCTTCTGGTGCCGACAAATAAACCACCCACCCTACGCAAAGATTGCAACATGTTTGCCCAGCCCATGATTTCCAAACTAGCTGATGAGTATAAACCACAGGTTATGGGCAAAACACCAGAACACACACACACACAAACAAAACCTTGTTCGTCTATCTTTGTGAGGACCCTCATTGGCATAATGCATTCCCTAGCCCCTCACCCTAACCTTAACCATCACAACTAAATGTCTGACCCCAGCCCTTACCTTTACCCTAACCTAAACATAATTATAACCTCAAAACCAGGTCTGAACACTTAAACAGGCCCTTGACGGTCCCAAAGTGAGAACCAGCCAAAGTGTCCTCACTTTCCAAAAATGTCCTCACTCTGAAGGTCTAAAACTCAAATTGGTCCCCACAAAGATAGCTGTACAAGCACACACAACCCACACACTCACACATCTTAGTGTAATTGCACAACATTAGCTGAGGTGAGGTGATTCACTCTGAGACACAGTCGTCTGCGCTAGACGGTATCATTAAGAAGCCACACACAATGATAAGTCATCGCTTCACCACACGAAACAGGAGTGCCACGTCAACAACTCAAACAATCACTATAATTATTATTTGACAGTATATCCGCTCATATTTTAAAGTCTTTAAAGTGTAAGAATCATTAACAGTTTCTGTCATCAAACACAAACAGATGATTTCTCTGCTCTCTCCTATTTTTAATTTATGGCGGTGTGTGTTTTTAATCCGTGGCAGCGTGTTGTCTCTCTCTGTTGTGTCTGCGTTGGCTGCCAACCCTTATCATCATCGCGAGCAATCAGCAGTTGGGGAACGCAGACGATCTGAGAAACAGCCATTCAGCTTCACACCCTGATTGTTGTTTGATTACTGCTTGCGAGACAAGACTGAAATATGGCCCTCGGGGAGGTATAAGCTCTTGATGGTGTGTATGAACACAGCCAGCTAAATTATACAGCGTGGAGACTGTCAGTAGGCTACATTCATTGATAAGCATCAGTGAAAATGAACCGCGGGCTCCTGTGAAATGAGGCGAGGCGAGACGGAGATAAGGATACCATCATCTTGACAGGGTTCACATTACATTTACATTAAATTTATGTAAGCATGAACTTTGTGAACTGTAAACTTTTCCTGACACAAGAAACTATTTAGAGTTTTCTTCTGAATCTCATCTGCTTATTTTTTAGGGTCCTGGACTTCCGGAGAGTCCCGCCGGTGGCTGGCAGACTGGTGAACGTCACAGGAGAAGTCCTCCAAGTCACCCACAACGAAGACCTACGAGCTGTCTTCTTCACCTCGCCAGGTAAAGAACCAGCAGGTCTCTTTTAAAAGGAATAGTTGGAGATTTTTGCAAAGAGTGAGACGAGAAGATTGACACCACTCTCAACATGTCTGTACACTACAAGTATGAAGCTAACCGGTACAGCCAATTAACTTGCACTTAGCTTAGCTTAGCATAAAGACTGGAAGCAGGGGGAAACATGATAAATCATGGTTTTACATAGGGTTAAAAATACAACTTGACATTTTGACGTTTTGTTTTTTTGCATGGATGAAACAAACAAAATATAATATGTTTGATAGTGAGCTTTAGAGGTGCTGGTCTTCTTATTTAAAGGTGCTAAATGCGAGATTGGAAGCATTTCTATTGCCTCCGCACGGCTCGCAACATGGCGACGACTGAGCCGGCGGCTCATAGCTAATGGTGCCAGCAGCGCTAACAGTGAGAACAAAGGTAACACTGCTGACAGGGGGGAACCGGAGGGTGGGTGCTACGCTTCCGCGACGGCGCTGTCAGTCGGGACAGCGTTATCAGCTGTAATTGCTATATGAGAGCAGTGCAGAGTGGTGGCCGTGAGTTAGCCAGTGGGGCACGCTCACATGCCCGAACATGCACTATGTCAACAAAGCAAAGAGAAGCTCTGAATGCAACACACACAGAGGGAGAGTGACTTTATTCTCTGCTCAGGTAGACATTACTCCTCTATATCTTTACATAGCAAATAGTCGTTTGCTGCTATATTAATGCTCTGTAT